>JARFJB010000960.1:1529824-1667324 GCA_036346205.1 Vesta saturnalis | reverse complement strand
TTTTAATTTAATCAAATCCTTAGAACTGCAACATTTTTGATCTCAATTTTATCCTATTTTATATAATAATAACTGAAATACTACAACTTAGGTTTAACCTTACGCATTTAATGTATATAATTTAGCATATTTTATAATTATGTGCACATTTATGTTGGTTACTTTGACCTGCATGTAATTTTAAAGAACTTAAACATTTTTCTGTATTGCGTGTTATAATTGTGGTCTCATATTCGTTGAGTTGATCGACCTATTCGCCCAGTTTTTGTTTTGTGCAGCGCGACGTTTCTGAAGCGGACTCTCCCATTAGGCTTAATTTTGTGAAGGACCGTTTTCGTCTTTGAGTGGAATTCATAAAGTCGGAGTAAAATGAATTCGATTCAAGTGTTAATATTTTGTAATAATACAAGTGTAATTTTTATTGCACAAGTATTCGTTGGCCAATACTGAATGTTACGCACTTTCCTTAAACACATGCATTTTAACCAAGAGATACCACAGTCGTGTATGCATAAATTTCGTTGGAAAAATGTCCAAACGCATTGCATAAAATTTTAGACGTTACTATATCGACCACAGTTCCAGATATCGAAAAATGGTTGCGCATTTATAAAAGTTCTACTATTATCTTCCAAAATCGATTTTTTCGTTTCCTTCTTGAACATGGTGGGAACTACCAAAATCTGGCTTCAAATTTGTGATCATGATATTGAAAAATTGTTGGGAACGCCTGATTAATATAAGGAACTGCACAAATCCTTACTATGTTCTTAAAAAATTACAAATTAGATATTTTCGTGTATAGATCCAATTATTGAAAAATTGATGCCGACGGGTGATCAACACAAAACAATTGCATAAAACTCCACCATTAAAATTTTTATCTGTGTTGTCGACCATTTCCCTGTCCGTTGAAGTCGTACGTGAAAAAATCATAGAAATGTAGAACAACAGCCACCGCAATAACAAACCCAACAACGCTCATTAATATTCACAATAAACGAAATTTAAAAAAAAAAAAAACGGCTGTTTTGACTTTCACACATTTTAAAGAACTTATGCAAACCCTTAGAAAAAATGTTAACACTCAAGCAGAAAGCTGTGCATCTAGAAACATTTTTAAAGAAAGAGGGTATTCTGCATTTTGTAAACTATTAATGCGCAAGTAATCTCTTCTTTCAGTTTTGATTATTTTTGATTCGGATTTTCGTCATTTTCAGAATTTTAAATCAGACCATTGGAAAAACCGTTACAAATTGTTCACTCGTAACTTTTTGAGTTTTTCAGCGAACAAGTCAAAATTTGATTTGCACGTTCAGTGACCGCATGTATTTTAACCAAGAGATGCCAAAATCGTCATGTATGCCTCACCTTATTTAAAGAACGTCATCGATGCCCAATAAGCAAATGTTACGTATTTTCTGTGACTACATAGATTTTCACCAAATGATGTCAAAATCGTTACGTATATACCACTTTCATTGCCGTCATCTTGGATTTTTGTGACCTGGAGCACCTTGCTCACCATTTTTTATATGCCCACGTGGCGATCGTATTTTTCACCCCTTTTTTATGCCTTTTTTCGGATGCCATTTTCAACCCTTGATGGAATTTTCACCCTAATTAGGGCCCTTGTTGTTCTGTTAAGAACCTTTTTGTCAGTTCACTCCTTGTTTATGGCTTCTTTTCGGGAGCCATTTTCAACCCCTTGATGGAATTTTCACCCTAATTAGGACCCTTTTGGTTATATTAAGAGCCTTTTTGATAGTTTAGCCCCTAGAAGGTAGGCCAATGCGTGGGCATACAATGTTCTGATTGATGGTCCTAAGGACAACCTCTTTCACCTGATTAGTTTTTGATTGGTTCTTAGCCCCACCCAGCTTCTGAGCTCTGATTGGAGGCTTAAGGCTCTGCAATGGTTACGGTGGGAAATTTGAAAATGTTCTAATAAGGGGCCCTAATGCTATCTCATAAGACAGCTATAAGAACTTGTGTTGGATCTGCGCCCTCTTGTCGTGATCCCCCTTGGCTGGAAATGGTATGATAATAAGGAGGCTCTAATGCTATCTCATAAGACAGCTATAAGAACTTTTTTCATGTCTACGCCCTCTTGTGGTTGCCCCCTTGTTGTGACACTGGAATTTGCTTGTAGGGTCATCTAGTGGTGTATGGACTAATGAATATTTTTTCTGTAATAAAGGTAGCGTCACTTAGCGGTAGGACTAATTAGGGATTGTAGTGGTTCCATCTATGAGGGTAGGTTTGAACTTTATTATATAGGGGCCTAATGCTAACTTATAAGACAGACATAGGGCTTCGCAATTTGCTTTCGGTTCTTAGCCCCTGGTCCCTTGGTGTGTCAGGGTATTTTGAACATCCTGTATTGCGTAATTTTGTTTGTAATTATGTTCACTTAGTTAGATTCCGTATATACATTTTTTTTTTGTTAAGTTGAGTTTTATGATTAAATCTGTTTAACGGGTGTAGCGACCTTTAGGGAAGGTGTGTGGCGAGCTTTAGTTGTTTTGTTTGTGAATTATTATTCCGTAATTTAGGTTGTTTTTCCTTATTATTTCCCGTTTATAGAAGTTTGAGTAACGTTTATTTGTATATAAGTGTAAATAACGTTTATTTCGTTTGATTTCCTTAAAAATTATAGAAAGAATGTAGATTTATATGTATATGATGTCATATTGGCGACATAAAGACGCTTAGTTATAGTGGTTCAGATTAATAGTGAGTATGTTGGTTTTAAGTCATAGAGGAAGAATGTGGGACTGATTCTACTTAAATAAAAATATAGAGATATTTTTCGCGTTGTCTGCTGACCTTTGAACTTTTGAAAGTTCTCGAGCCCTGACGGATGAAAACGAAATTTGTGTGTTGGGGTATCAAATCTTCCCCTTCCGTTTTTTGTAATTGGTGGCATTAAATTAGATAAGATTTTTTGTGAGTAGTGGGATTCAAAATCCAAGATGGATTTTTGGTAATAATTTGAAGGATTCTGAAACTGATCGCGCTCTCGTGTACTAGTACGGTGCCGCTTGTTGTTACACTTTAAGAGGTGGTTTAGAACGTTGATATATTGGACCTTGTGGTGTTTAACAAACGTACTTTTTTGTGTAGTAAGGGTAGTTTAGCTACTTCTGAAGAAGACCTGTATAGGGATTTTATTAAAACTGTTCATCACCAAAGGATTATACCTAGTGCCGATTTCGATTTTACGTAATCACGTCACCTAGAGGTCATCGTCGTGTTATATTAGTGCTTCGGTGAACTCATTGGTTTATATCGCTTTTGTGGATTTAAAAAAAACATTAACGTTCTTGTAGTGCTTCTTAATTACCGTGCAAAGCGTGTTTAAGGATAAAGAAACTTTCGTAATATAATAAAATTATATTTAATTAAAACAAGTTATTAACCTTTTGGATTATTAGTGGAAATAAAACTGTTTCAAAGATAAAAGTTAACAAGCAAGTGGAGCGCTCAAATTATTATTTTAAAAGAAATTTTTTTTAATTTATGCAGTAACATTTTAACGAGATTCAATCAAGGAATCGTTTGTGTATAAAAGAACAATAGTCAACATTTTATTCATCATTTGTCAGAGCAGGGAGATTTCATTTCCGTTATAGCAGTAACCCATCACCTGGTTCGCTTTCATTTGTTGTAACACAGGAGAGGTGTGATTCTAGACCTTAAGGTAATATAATATTGTGTTTTTTTTATTGAATATTTTCAAGATTTTTGTGTTTCGAACTATTTTTTTTTGGTGTAAACGAAAGGTTTGAAAGCGGTGTCTTATTTTTTTGTTAAATTAAGTTGTTGTTTTAAATTTATTTAGTGTAATTAATCATAGTTCTAACGCTCCGCCTTCACATTTTTTATTTTAGTAGTAAAGGGCAATTGACCCTGTAGTAGTGTGGTTATATAATCCACGAAATATATATATATATATATATATATATATATATATATATAAGGTTAAACCATTTAGAACGGCGTTAAGCAGCATTCTGATCAGACATCCTGTCGCCCATTAAGTATTTGTTATTTTGTTTATACGCATTATCGTATGTTTATATTTATCTTATTGTTTTATTTTATTATAGCTTTGTTAGGTTTTATAACTTTGTTTTAATTCTGTGGAAACCCTTTCGTGTTACATAAAAGTTTTTTTTGCAAATTGCAAGTAATTTAGAAGCGTAAAATTTTAACGTAACGAAGTGGCAGTTTTTTTTTTCTTTATTATTGAGTAATAGCGTTAATAATATTTAGTGTTTTATTTGATTTCTAGTTGAGTATTAATTCATTTAGAGTGCCTTCAACAAAGGTGATTTTTTTTTGTTTTGTTTTGATTATTAGTTAATGCCTAATTATTTACACTGAGGTCTAGTAACGTAACGTAAATTTATTGAGTGTTTATCACGCTTTTATTTGACAAGCGTGTAGTGCTATTTTGAAGCCCTATTTCAGGTGGTTTGCTGTGTTGCTGTCCAGCACACCTGGGATTGATTGCGGATAGGTAAGCGTATGTTTTTTGTATGTTTAGACACGCTATGTACTCGTAATTTTGGCACGACGACCCTTATTTTGACTACTAAACATTCTGGCGCCCAAAAAACCGACTGATTTCGTGTTCATCCCCTATTTTGACTTACGTACAATTTACTATTCTGGATGTGCAAAATTTAGCAACATCATACCCACACCCAACACGCTGACTAGTCGGGGCAAAAAGGCCAATTTATCTGTAATCCCGTTCTACCACCCGTTTATACCGTTACAGGTGGGAAATTTGAATATGTATTTAAGTGTTTACATTTGGATTACTTATTGCGAGAAATTTGAACTTGTACTCTAATAAGGGGCCTATTGCTAACTTATAAGACAGATGTAGGGCTTCGCAACTTGCTTTCGGGTCTTAGTCGTTGGTCCCTTGGCCGGAAATTTGAATTTGTATTTAAGTGTTTACATTCTGATTATTTATTGCGAGATATTTGAACTTTACTTCTATTAAGTGGGCCTAATGCTAGCTTATAAGACAGGTATAAGGCATATCAACTTGAATTTGTATTATAATAAGCGGGGCTCTAATACTAACTTGTAAGACAAGTGTAGGGCTTCGCAACTTGCTTTCTGGCCTTAGCCCCTGGTTCTTTGGCGGAAAATTTGAATTTGAATTTGTATTTAAGTGTTTACATTCTGATTACTTATTGCGAGAAATTTGAACTTGTATTCTAATAAATAGCTATAAATAATAAATAATAAGTAAATACAATCACGCTCTAATATCTTCCCTAGGGGCATGTTTATAAATCTAAACTCCTTTTTTGGCAGAGGTATTTTCTCCTAAGACGGCTACGAAGGCTGTTTCAGCGACCACCACTCCAAACTTCCCCGAAGATAACCAATTTCATCCGAACATTGACGAGTGCGCCCGCGCACAAGACCCCAAAGCCGGTAACATTCTCGTTTATCTTGCGTTTCGCTCTTTAAAGTGTAATCGTCATCGAGTGAGCATTATTATAATGTATTCTCCTATTTATGAGCCAACATCAGCGGACATTAGAGATTTTACCGACTTGTTAAAAAACTATTACAACATAACCGTTCAAGATGATGATGAAAACGATGACGTGGATCAGATGAATGTATCTCACATCCAAGATGATGGTGGTGATTCACAAAAGAGGAAGAAGAGCGATCAGGTAGAGAAGGATGACTCTCAAAACCATGTTGATGATAGCGACGAATCACGGTTGAAGAAGAAGAAGAAAACCGATAAAAATGTGATTAAATAAATGATGTATTGTTGTTTATATATTTTCAAACGCTAAGCTTTCCTTGAATTTTTATTGATAAACTTGTTTTCCTGCAGTTGACGCAAAAGGGCGGTTAGAGGGGTAATTACTATAAGTGTGAGATCGGCTTTCTTTTGCATGCTGTAAGTTAAATCATACCGCTATTTTTTTAATTGAGAGCTGATTTTGTATGATTAAGTTAAATCAATTTTGTATTTTTGAACTGTGGTTGGTTGGTTGGTTTTAGCAATGTGTAAGTTAATCCAATCAGTATTTTTGAACTGTAAGCTAGTTTTCGCAAGCTCTAAGTTATGATTTGATTGATTTGGTTGATTGATTGAGATTGATCTGATTGTTTTATTTGATCGAAGATGATTTGTTTGGGATTGATCTGCTTAATTGATTTGATTCATTTAATTTGATGTGATTGATTGATTTGTTTGTTTGAGAAAGAGACGAGAGAGAGACGAGGGAGAGACGAACACGATCAACCTCTATTACAGAAAACATTCATTAGTCTTTACATCACTAGATGGCATCACAAATAACTCTAATTAGTCCCAGAAATATACCGCTAGGCGGTACCGCCTCTATTTCAGAAAACATTCGCTAGTTTAAATATACCACTAGATGGTGCCACAAACAAAACCCTGATTAGTCCTAGAACTATAACGCTAGGTGGTGCCACCTTTATTACAGAAAATATTCATTAGTTCATACACAACTAGATGACGACACAAATTCAAATTTCCCAACAAGGGGCCACGACAGGAGGGTGCAGGCCCTAACACAGGTTGCTATGTCTGTCTCTCATATAAGTTAGCAATAGGCCCCTTATTAGAATACAAGTTCAAATTTCCCGCAATAAGTAATGTAAACACTTAAATACAAATTAAAATTTCCGGCCAAGGGATCAACGGCTAAGACCCGAAAGCAAGTTGCGAAGTCCTATGTATGTCTTATAAGTTAGCATTAGGCTTTCTTATTATAATAAAAGTTCAAATTTCCCACATAAACGGCGCCACAAACGAATTGGTCGAGGACCGGAAAGTAAGTTGCTAAGTCCTACACCTGTTTTACAAGTTCGCATTATACCCCTTATTATAACACATTCATATTTCTAGCCATAACCTGCAGAGACTTAAATACAAATTCAAATTTTCCGGCCATGGGGCCTCGACAAGGGGCAAAGCCCCGAGAGCAAGTTGCGCAGTCCTACACCTGTCTTACAAGTTACCATTAGGCCCCCTTATTATAATACAAATTCAAATTTTCCGCCAAAGGTGCCACGACAATACACGAAGGCCCACGAATAAGTTCCGACCATGACAAGGGGCGAAGACCCGAGAACAAGTTGCGACGCCCTACACCTGTCTTACAATCTCGGTTATGTTCGAGAGGGTTGGAGTGGGGATCACCTAACCAGCCTTCCCCGAAAGTCTCGAGTCGCAAAATTTTACCTATATGAAGTCCAAATGCATACGTCTTACCTTAAAAGCTAGTGTTAGACCCCTTATTTCAAATTTCCCACCATAACCATTACAGGGACGTGTATGCACTTTTAAAATATACCGCTAGGTGGCGCTAGCTATATTGCAAGCAAGTTGCGAAGCCCTATGTCTGTCTTATAAGTTAGGCTACGCCCCTTATTATAATACAGGTTCAAATTTCCCCTCATAGATGGCGCCACAACAATCCCTAATTAGTCCTACCGCTAAGTGCCGCTACCTTTATTACAGAAAAATATTCATTAGCCCATACACCACTAGATGACCCTACAATCAAATTCAAGTTTCACAACAAGGGGGCCACGACAAGAGGGCGCAGACCTAACAAAGTTCTTATAGCTGTCTTATGAGATAGCATTAGAGCCTCCTTATTATAATACTATTTCCAGCCAAGGGGGGCCACGACAAGCGGGTGCAGATTTAACACAAGTTCTTATAGCTGTCTTATGAGATAGCATTAGAGCCCCCTTATTATAATACTATTTCCAGCCAAGGGGCCACGACAAGAGTGCGCAGGCCTAACACAATTTTTTATAGCCATCTTGTGAGATAGCATTAGGGCCCCTTATTAGAACATTTTCAAATTTCCCACCATAACCATTGCAGACCCTTAAGCCTTCAATCAAAGCACAGAAACTGGGTGGGGTTAAGAACCAATCAGAAAGTAATCAGGTAAAAGGGGCTGTCCTTAGGACCACCAATCAAAACATTGTATGTGCACACATTTGCCTACCTTCCAGGAATTGAACTGCCAAAAAGGCTCTTAATACAACCAAAAGCGTCCTAATTAGGGTGAAAATTCCATCAAGGGGCTGAAAATGGCCCCCGAAAAGTAGCCATAAAAAAGGGAGTGAACTGATAAAAAAGTTCTTAACATAACCAAAGGGGCTCTAATTAGCGTCAAAATTTCCAGGGTTCAAAATGGCCTCCGAAAAGAAGCCATAAAAAAGGGTGAAAAATACGATCCCGACGTGGGTATATAAAAAATGGCGGCCAAGGTACCCCAGGTCACAAAAATCCAAGGTGGCGGCAAGTGTCCCACTACTACTAATGTATATGGATTTTGGCCAAAAGATATGAAAATCGTTATTTATGCACCCCTTTATGAAAAACGTCTCAACGCATTGCATTGTTCCCCAATAAGTTAATTTTGTGCGATTTTCTTAACCATATGGGTTTTGAGATTTCAAAATTGTTATTATAAAAACGTCCCAAATCATTGCGCAATAAGTGAATTTTGTGGACTCTCCTTGAACACTTAAATGTTCAGCAAGTCACAATGATTATGTATGCACAAATTTTGTTGGAAAAACGTTTGAACGCATTGCATAGAATTCTAGACGTGACTATCTCGACTACGGTTCCCAATATCGAAAAATGTTGGCGCATTTAGAATGAGCATGGTACGTAATATCGAAATGTGATTTGAAATACATAATCAGTGTAAAAAATTACCTACATTTGGTTTTGAGACCGATTGCTTCGACTATACTTTCTTAGAAAATTAGAAATTACATACTTTTCAATCTAAATCCAATTATCAAGAAATTGGTGCCTATTGCACCAATAAATTACATAAACTCCACTATCATCAGTTTTCATCTGCGACCATTTCTAAAACCTTTGAAGCCGTACGTGAAAAAAATGTCACCACTAGACCCCATCGAATCACTTCTAAAGAAGAGAACAACTAAGCTATGATAAGAAAAATCTCATCTGAAAACATTTCTGAAAAATACAAAAAAGAAAAAAATGTTAATGGTAGATAAGGCGAAGACAGCCATGACGGCGACGCAGACTGCGTTTACTGTGGTGATTTATATTCCACATCTTATGGGAGCTGAAGTACTCTAAATGAGCACATAATACATGCGCCGAGGTGTAAGAAGATGATCAAACGGTGTTCATACGAGAGCTATACCAACAAACATTTTTTCTTGGATTTCATAATTTTTCTGTTATGTCCCATTTTGCAATCCTTAATATTCTGAATTTTTTTTTAATTTTGTCTTTAATTACTCCAAAACTTAATATTGAATTGATCGATTGTGGAATGTTTGAATAAATTCATCGGTATTCGTATATTTTTAATAATCGCGGTCCTGTAAAAGTTAAATTTAGCCCAATGTGCTAAGACACTTAGGAACACTAAGAATAATGGATAGAGGGATATTGAATTGCTAATAGACGCCTTTGAACGACTACCTTAAATTTATTCACGTCATAAGTGAGAGGAAATCAGGAACTAGGAAGATCATAACACAGTTTAGAAGCCGTGTAGAAGAATCTGGATTTCACCCGTTTTGTACGAGACTTGTACTGCATATTGATGATGTGAGTGAGAAAACCAAGTATTCCTATCAAAGGTGGCTTGAGATGGTATCAAATTCAGTAGCACAATAGCCATTGTAATACCGGTAGTACAAAGAAAGAATTGAAACGATTCTTCGATGCCCAAAGGACTCCATGTCAGGAGTTAAGGACTCGTCATTTATAACCCTAATCGCTCTTCTTTGAATACGATCAGCGATATTGAGAGCGTATGGGGAACATCAACCCAAAGGTGAGAATTATATTCTAGGTGAGGTTAAATTTGGGCCTTATATAGCAGAAAGAGTTGTCCGGAGGTAAAGTACTGCTTAGATCTGAACAAAAAGCCTATTTTTCATGCGGCTGCTTTAGTAGCTGAAAGAAGATGGTCAACCCATGATAGATTCGAAGATATAGTCATTCCCAGCATAGTAATAGTCTGAAAACTTAAGATCTGAGCCAATCATACTTACAATAGGAAATGATCGACCTTTTTTGACGGGCACAAGGAAACATTAAGTTTTCTTAGCATAAAATTGAACTAGATTATTACTTTCCCATTCAAGGATACGTTGTATATCTTTGTTGATTAAAATGGGCAGTTCAGCTTTAATGTCTTGATTTGAGGTAGAAGGTGGATTACTATTATGAGTAGACTGAGATCAACTGCAATGAAGAGTTCTGTTGTTAGCAAAGCAATGTATCGGGTTAATCGTAGAAGAAATAAATTCATTTATATATGGCAGAAACACGGATTCGTCTTTTATCAAGGAAACTAGAACCCTGTTGATGAGGATAACATTCGATCGAAACGAGTTTAGTTTGGGAAGTAAACACTTATGCCAAGGTTGATCAAATGCCTTTGAGGTGTCTAAAGCGACTACAACTATTTCACTGGATTGTTCTAATGCATTGATCAAAGCTTGAGTGACAAATGACAGAAGATAGGAATAGGTTAAACATTTGCTAATTTCCATGTTGAAGGAAATTTCCCAGAAAACTTAGAGATTGTATAGAACTTAGATAGCACTGGTACTAGTTCGCGGAAACATTTCTTTAAAACAATATCTGGGATATTATCTGGGCCAGTCTCCTTGTTGGGGTCAAGCCTACTGATGATCGATTCTAGTAGCTTATATCGGTTTCGCAGCGTACAGAGAAGAGCTGACCAAGGGCACATATTTTCCAGAATCATTAAGAAACGAGTTTGGTGCAAATGAATGCACAAAAAGATGGACTTTGTCTACAGAATCAGTAACTACAGATTCGTCAACAGATGTCATGGGGGAAATGGAGGTGTACCAAAGTTTTTACTGATGGCTTTAGCTAAGCACCAAACTTTAAGACTGCCTAAAGGAGATGTAGCTAGTTCATTGCATTTGCTTTGTTCAAACAACTTTTTAGCTTCAGTGAACACTTTTGCGGGTATTTCTAGCACCAACATATTGTGCATGACTCTCGACCGCTTTATTAGATTTTCATTTTGTCCAAGATTTATTTTTCAAAGATATAAGCACACGCCCTATTGCACCAATGTTCGAAACGAGAATAGCCTATACGATTTTATTTTGTAGGGATATACAGCGTGTTCAGCGAGGAATGGGACAGTGCAATATCTCGAGAGCGGATGAAGATTTTTAAATTATGAAAATATTTTGTAAATATCTTCAAGGCACATTTGTTAACAAAGATTTGAATCAACGCCCATCACGCCAGGTGGCTATCTCACTTAATTTTTAAATGCAATGCCCTATTTTTATTTCATTTTGGATTCTATGACATATTTGTGATGACTTTTATTAAGGCTCCTACCAACCTATCTTTTGTAGTTTCTGAGAAAAAAATAATCCTTGGAATTTTAGCACAAAAACGTAATTTCAGGAAGTACTCATAACATTTGAGTGATACAGACAAAATAGCAAATTTTATACCAAATGAAAGATAAAAGATTGTTCTTCCACAAAAATAATGAAGATAACGCCGAAATAATGCGATACGCTGTACACTAAATTGTATCACAGTCGTTGATTAAGAATCATGTGAAACATTTATCATGCCATGAAAACAAACGCGTAATGAAGTGTCTGTCAAGTTTCTGTCAGTTTACAGTTTCAGTTTTGAAAATCGTCTGTGCATCTTCAAATTCCATAATTATGTTTAAGTTTTCTAACGAAGAATATTTTGATATGGCAATAGTGAGAAATTATCTAAGTAGAGTGTTTCCGCAACGATGGATAGGTACAAATGGTCCCATTATGTGGCCAGCTCGTTCTCCTGACCTTAGTCCCTTAGACTACTTTCTTTGGGGACATTTAAAGAGTGTAGTGTATGAAACACCTTCTAGAGATGTAGAGGAGTTACAAAACAAAATTAGAATTGCTTGTGCAAACATACCACGAGAAACTTTAAGAGCGGCAACTAGTGTTACATTAATTAGGCGTTATCAAACGTGTGTAGAAAATGATGGAGAAACATTTGAACATTTAATTTAATTTGTATGCTTTCAATTAATAAAATTCCAAAAATTATTTTTTTTCTCAGAAACTACAAAAGATAGGTTGGTAGGAGTCTTAATAAAAGTAATCAAAAATATGCCATAGAATCCAAAAATGAAATAAAAAATAGGGCATTGCATTTAAAAAATTGAAGTAAGATAGCGCCACCTGGCGGTGATGGGCGTTGATTCAAATCTTTGTGCCAACAAACGTGCGCCCTTGGAAAATATTTACAAAAATATTTTCATAATTTAAAAATCTTCATCCGCTCTCGAGATATTGCACTGTCCCATTCCTCGCTGAACACGCTGTATAACTTTATGCTCATTAGGATAACATCAGATTCTGAAAGGGCAATGTCCGAAGACGAAGACGACTTAAAACGCTATTCATGCCGTGGAAAGTTTAAAGAAACCCTATAAATTGCTCCATTTAGCTGACTTAAAGCACCACAAGGTTCTATGAGTGTTGTGAACAACAGAGGAATTAGGGACAGTAGAAGTTATAAACAAGTGAGTTTGATGTAAGAAAGAGGTCTGGAATTTGTAGAATATTGTTAGGACCATCAGGGATTCTTGTGGGTTTAGAAATCATTTGTGTGAGATCAAATGAAAATAGCAAATATTTCCGCAATATGTCGAGCAGGATTAGTAGTAGATGAATATTGAAGCCAATTATGAACATCTCAGAATTGAGATATTGCAGAATGGAAACTGAGACAGAAGAAAGTGAACTTTCAGACTAAGGTAATCGAAGAAGTCTGGCATTGGGTGACCAATAGTAAAATTTTACAAAGGGCCCTGCACACCTCATATGGGTTTTTAGACCACAGTCAAATTTAATGAAATTTTAGTATATTATAGACTAAAACTATCTGAACAATATTTGTTATTGAACCAACTTAATATAATGGCTAGTTTTTGATATACAGGGCGTTAAAGTAATAGTGTCTAATAAGAATAATGGCTGTTCAGTGGGTTTTAACATTGATATACGCAAGTGTTACCATTACATATTATACTTTTTTGCAATTTTTATTATTCTGTACTTTCTAACATTTTATACAGGCTGTTTCAACAAAAATTAGTATTAAATATGATTATTTACATGATAAAAAGTGAAACATACATAAAATAAACAACCTAATATTTACATGATTTATATACAAGAAACGGAACATTTAGACGGCAGCATGTCTGTTTAAAACATCTTGAGTAGCGGCTAGCACTTTGGTTTGCGGTAGCCTAATAACTTCTTCGTGCCTTGCATAGCCCAAAAACCAAATAACTGCTGCTATATGTGCACACATTCCTATAGTTCGCGCTCCTGTTTTGCATTGGCAATAGTAGCCAAATATAGGACCATCTTCTTGTTCAGCATCATTATCAGGAACAGGGTTATAGCTAATTATTATTTGATATCTAATTTGATTTCTATGTCTAGATCTAATTCTAATCCGAACGAGATTTAATTCGTTGAACGCCGTATCAATTTCGAAAAAGTGGTTGCCCAGTTGGTGATTGTTATCCTGTATGTAAGAAGGTGCTAGTTTAAATTGGAAAGTTCCGTAAGTTGTACGTCTTAATTGAGCTATATTTAGAACTGGAAAATTTTCTAATTGGTTTTGTTCTAAATCTGCCGTGCCGCCTCAACAAGCCTTCATTTTCCGCTCTAGCTTGTACATGATTAGGTTCGTTTACCATTTGAAGCATTTCTTGTGCTAGTTCTTCATTTGCTTCTTCCATATGTAATGGTGGATGGTAGCGGTTTATTAGGGCACAGGCAACACGGAAAAATGTCCTCAAATTGGGTATTTGGGCAATTGAAAAGCAATTACGAAAAATTTTAAATATTGACTGAACGTGTCCGTTTCGAGCTTCTACTACCCACCTTTGCTTAGTAATAATTCTGCTAGCGTTGGCTTCTACAGTTGGCAATTGACGTCTACCTTCAAGCGCTGGTGAAATTTGCACAGATATGCCAATATTATTTAAAAATTCCCGAGCATCTCGGTAGCCTCTATCCATAATCACAACATCGCCAGGTTGCAGCCAGTCTCTTAGTTCTTGATCCTGATTATATTAGTATCTTAATATACTCGCTTCATTATTTCTTGGGTCGGAAAAGTATGGACCATGAACATCCAAAATATATCCAGCTGGGGCAACAACTAGCACTGGCTTAACAAGATGGCAATGTTTGTGAACTGAATAGGACTGCCTGAGGGTCTGAAAATTTTTGCTACGCTCTATGTTAACATAAGTGGCAACAATACAAATAATGGCTTTTGGGTTTTGAGGTTCCTCATTAAATAATTCATTTGCAAATCTGGTAATGTGTTCAGCAATAAATTGGTCACGGTTTATGTGACGAGGTCCTAAATTCTGGAGCACAAAATTATTGGATAATGATTCCTTAACTTTTTGAATTGCCAATGAGACACCCTGTCTTCTACCATAAGAAAACACCGCCGCTAAAAACGTGTCTGAAAGTCCTTGACGTAATTTACATAAAAAACACAGTAAATCTTTTTTTTTAACTTCTCATCTTCTTCCGTAAATATTAACATTCGCACAAAGGTTGAACAATTCCCGAAATTGATCCCTGTTTAAAGATGACAGCGCACTTAGCTCCTCATCACTGAAATTGTTTTCATCCGAAAAAGTTTCATTTTTTGTGTTACTGTCTCGTATCGTTGACAACAACTGATCCAACTCTGCCCCTTTTAAATTGTATGGCTTTTTAATGGACCTTATACCATTTTCTAATGGAAAAAGTAATAAACCATTTGCATCAAGATGGACAGGACAAACCTTACAAATACGAGGTATGTATACTCCCTTTCGCATAAAAATATTTGTCCTTGCCTGTCCTGATAAATGTTGAATATTTGCAGCATTATTGCATATTAAACAATGATTAGCACTATATTTTAGAGGAAGCTTCATAATTGTTGGATCTGGATCATTTTCATAGACCTGAATTTCTTCTATGATACCTTGATTGCAATTTGTACATAGCCTGGTATTACCATTTATGTCCATTGGCGGAAGTGAAAGTTCCTGTCGTCTTCTCTGAGCAATATTTATCTTCTGGTCGGCATTTTGTCGTAAAATGGTCATTTGTCTGGGATTCCCCACTATTTCACATACATAACACTGAAAGTTTAATCGAAAAGCCATTTTAATGCAAACTTAAATAATGACTTTAAGGAAACTTAGTTACAGGTGACATTATCATTTTAAGTAACTGGTTGTTATTACAATCGAAAGTGTAGATATGTATCAGGCTTATGGCTAAATCTGTAATTTTTAATAGTATTAACTACTAATTTTTATTAAAACACCATGTATAGAATGATAGAAAGTACAGAATAATGAAAAATTACTAAATAGTATAATATGTAATTGTGTATATCCATGCTAAAACTCACTGAAAAGCCATAATGCTTATTAGGCACTACCACTTTAACGCCCTGTACATCAAAAACTAGCCATTAGATTAAGTTGGTCCAATGACAAATATTGTTCAGATAGCTTTAGTCTATAACATACTAAAATTTCATTAAATTTGACTGTGGTCTAAAAACCCATAAGAGGTGTGCAGGGTCCTTTAAGACCAGAACGTTTGAACCAGATCACGTCGAATTACTTATTCTCCAAACAAAAAACCGTCTTGCAAGCACACACTCATCCTTTGTATCGAAAGTTAGAGTGACGTATTAGAGAAATTGCAAGTCGGGTGTATCGGAGTTTTCAGAGGACGCTTGTGTTTCAGATATAAACAAAATGTCAGATTGTAATTAATCAAGATGTTGATGAATAGCATTGAGTTTAGACCTGACACCGCGGGTGTTACAATAATGGATCCGAAAGTGAGTACTTTCGATGACTGAGGTCGCTTGGGCCATGCCTTCCCTAATGTCCGACCGAGCAGAATTTTATGTCCGGGTTTTTTTTTACCCTAGAAGCCACAGTTTTTTTTTTAATGTTGGACGTTCAATCCGATAGAAAAATAATATTAGCCAACGAAAAAATTGGATGAGAACGGATTATGAATAAGGAAAGGGTACCGACAGCCATACCAAGCTCAGAAAATCGGAGAACCAATATTAAGGAGCCCATGGTAAGGGTGGTCGTACCTCCTCGGCTGATATGGAGTACACACGTCTCGCACCTATAAAAAGGCATTCAAGTAAAATAGATAGATTTATGAGCATATATCGAATCCAAAATCACACATTTACCAAAATCGTTATAATTTACAAACTCGTGTTGAAGTGTAGGCACTGTTGCCTTTTAATTATCATTCATAAATTATACAAATTGCAAAATTTTGCATAATCAAGGAAGTCCCGGATTTACATTGAAATTGCCGTTAATTACAACTATAAAACTGAAAACTTTTTCGATGTTTAGTTATGTAATAAGTTGAATGATTATACAGTTATTTTCGAGACTCATGTAATCATTATCGAGAAAGGTTTGCAAATTGAAATTCAGTAGAGCAAGAAATATATCGTAGCGCATGAATCCCAATAAATATTTTTTGCAGCTAGAAAAAAAAAAGGGCATACAAATACATAAATTTATTCGTCAGGCATAAATTTTAATCTGGCGTGCAGGTAAGTAAAGGCAGACCTTATGCACGGGTCAGCGATTTAAAACTCCTCCAGTTAACCTTTCCCCTCTTCTGGAGGTCTCGTTTTTCTTCTATTTTACAAATTTAAATTACATATTGTGTTAACTAATAAAATTCTAAAAAAAATGCATTAAAATATTTAATTAGCCATAAAAAATTGGTTAATCCAAGCAATGCCGTCAATAACCAGGTTTTTACAAAATTAAAAAACTTGCTCAAAACTTCTTTACATTTGTATCATTAACAGTTGTGACGGTTGCATATGCATGTTTTAATTAATTTAACAATTGCGTAACAGTAACAATTTGGGTTAATAACTTAAATTAAAATTTCTATGTGTCTTATAAAAACAGGTAAAATGTAGCCTCCCTTTGTTTCGCAATTCATAAAAAATTCTCAGAGCCAAACATTTTATTTTTATTAAGTAGTTTTCCTTCGGTAACCAAATAATCAATTTGTTTTCATTATTAACAATCACGTACCTTAAAATATATTTATAAAGTTGTGTTATAATAAAACTGTAGTTAACAACACTAAAAATAATGGAAGATTACTTTTTGCGTGCAAAAAACAGGATTCGAACATGCATATTAAGCAACCAAGTACAATGCACTTTTCAGTACAAGAAGATGCGATATAGGAATCTAAAAATGGAATAAAAGTTTCTTTTCAGTTAAATTTAGCACCAAAGATGTACCTATATAAGATGTGTATGGTTAGATTTACCATTTTAGTTAAAAATTAGAATTACCATTCCGTTTACCAGTTACGGAAAAATACTATGTATGCACACATTGTTTACAATATGTACTATTGATTTGATGCATGACAAACATATTAATATGTTATCACAATTCTTAGAATTCTTAGAAAAATATTTACGATAAAATTTTGCGTTCTATTTTGCAAAATAAACGCATTTATTATTACAAATTGCGTACTATTAACGATAATGTTGCTTTAATGGTATAATGTACATTTGTAAATGTAGATACTTCTTCAAAATGCTAAAATCTGTTTAGTATTACTCTTGTTTATATACATATAAACAAGGGTATTATAAAAGGTAACAACGTTTTACATTTCAAGCAATTATGTTAATTACGAAAGTATCTATATGTGTTTGTGTTGATTAGATAAATCATAATTACGGAATAATCATTTTTTTCATTATAACATTACACTGAAGATTATATAATTATAAATATTTATTAGTACAATAGCGTATGTTTATTGTTAGCAGGAATTCGCATTTTTTATTATTTTCAAAAAAAAGTAAATAAGCGAAATAACCTGTTACTATGTGCAGGCAACACACATTGGCCACTTACGTACATAACCACTTTGGTGTATTAATCGTGTATTTTTTATTAAATTTGTACGAATTTAAACATTTCGATAACAATTACAATTATGTTCTTCAGTAATTGATAATAGTTTTAGAAAATTATTGTCTCATATGACGCAAACGTATCTATATGAAACAGCCAATCACAGATTATAATTTTATTTTAGTAAAGATTAGCTAGATTTTTAATACATTAAATATTATTAAACCAACTAACCCTCTATCCATCCTCCTAAGTGTTCCTGAGTGCTTTAGCACGATAGGCCAAATTTAACCTGTTCAGGCCCACAATCTCAAAAAAAATAAATAAATAAAATAACATAATCAAATTGTAAAGTAAGTCTAATGTTGTGAAATTCTTTAATGTTAAAGTGATAAAGTATTCATAACTAAAAACTTAACATACCATTAAATATCAAATTAAATGAAAGTTTAACAAAAAATAATTTTCTGTTAATATTTAACGACATGATTCATACACAATGAAAACAACGTTTGATTTTATCTCCATTTCAACTATATATGTTAAATTAATGCAGTGCTGTAATAACTTAACATACTTAGGTGGTAAAGCAATTACTTCACGGTCTAAGAAAAGACCGCAAGGAGCCTAGACAGTTAAAATTAAGATTAAGAACTACCATTTCTTCCTTTTTTAGTTACAAGATGCCAAAACCTATTTAATCTGAGTTTCTTTTTGCCTGTTTAAGTCCGTAGGAGTGTTATTTATTATATATACAGGGTGGGTGTCTACTGCGTGGACGGGGATTGTTCCTTACCTATTAGAAATATCAAAACCAATTTTGGTGTGGTAATACACGATCGTTGGACCTGCATTCTAAAAATATTTAGGTATATACAGGGTGATTGACAAAAATATGCCAACCCAAATCGATGTTTTTTTAAATAGAACGCCCTGTATCTTTTTGCATTTTTTTGAGTCACTGTTACATTTAGAATAAAAGTATAGAAATTTGTATCTGCATCGCTAACTGTTCTGCAGGTATCGTCACTTTAGTACCAAAATAGAGTTAACTTTGGAACCACGATGCGAGCGTTGTCACCAAGATTTTGTTAAACTTTTTATACCGCCGACTATTAATAGTAGTCTACTAACAAACAAACTGGGAAATTTTTCGAAAACATGTAAAACTCTACAGAATGATTAATTTATGCGAACTGTAATTTTTCTCAATTTTTCAAGTGCAACGCCCTGTATATTTTTTCACATTTCGATTCCCCGTGAAAAGTAAATACTAATTGATAATAGGTTTCATAGCCATAAAACGGACCCTTCTTGATATATTGGCGCTTTATTTGAAAATATTGACATACAGAAGAACAAATAAAACAAAATCCAGAACAAATAAAAAAATACGTATGGCAAATAAATTCATTAACAGATAGGAAAACTTAATTAATAACTAAACAATAAAATAGTTCTCTAGATCTAAAAATAAGTTGAACAAGTAGACATAAAGGAATAAAACCATACATTCAAATTAAATGTAAAAAATGCTGACCACGCCTAGCTAAACTCTTTACAAGTCGCTCGGTAAACGAAAGATTCACTCGCAACAACATTAGAGGAGAAATGGATTGAAACTCAGCTTTAATTCTATTTTTCATATCTTCGCTTGTGGTGGGAGGATGTTGGTAAACTTTTTCTTTAACGTAGCCCCAAAGCAAGAAACCAAGACGCGTAAGATCCGGTGATCTGGCAGGCCAGTTTTACACACCACTTCGTCCTATCCACCTCATCGGATAATTTCTATCGAGATATTGCCTAACGTTGATTGCGTAGTGTGGAGGGGCGCCATCCAGTTGAAACCACATAGTACGAATACTATCTACCTCTATATTTTCCAAAATCTCGGGTAAATCATTTTCCAAAAACTGTAAATATCTTCCTTCAGTAAGACTCCCATCAAAGAAAAAAGGACTGTGATGCAATTACGAAACATTCAATTTTATTTCAATTTCGATAGAATAAGTAAAACACATTTAAAAGTTAAACTAGTTAAATTACTTAGTATGCAAATATGCAATAACAATTATTACAATATAAATAGACCAATGTACTAAAGGAATTGTAAAGTCATGCATTCTTATCAACACACTTTTCACTATTATAAATAGAAGTAACAAGGTAAAACTAGAACAGATTGTAAACATATATACTCTTGTCGTTAAGTACATCATTGTTAATTTGTGCAATAAATAATCTCTCTAAAACATGTGAGAATAAATATTAATACCATTCTAACCTTAAACAAACACCAATTGGGGTTAAATACTACATGGCGACCCTGGCGAAACAGAATACACCGAGATCCGAAGATTACAAGACTAAAGAATAATACTAAAAGTTATGGGACAGTCCGCCACAAAAGAAGAGGTGATCATCGCACAAGCAGGTAACAGCGGTGGTCAGTCCTCAGTGCTCGTTCTTTTAATAATTTTGTGGATGGTATGGACAAAATGCAAGAAAGTTATAGCTGGGACAATACGGGAAGAAGCCGCAAGAAGCAATGCCAGGTTAGATGCAGTTTAGAAGAAAGAGTGCATTCGCAACTTTGAATCAACCCATACTACGCAACAGTACGATAAACAAGTGCGGTGCATAAACAACGCAAGGAACATGAGTAAGTGGCAGTGTTTAATTTTAAGATAATAATTGTATAGGCTAGATAATTTAAGAAAAAAAATTTTTTTTTATGTCAATCACTTGGGATCAATATTTGCAAGACATTATAAGCATAAAAGATCAACTTATTAAGCAGTCAAAGCGGGCTATAAAAAAGGAAGTACCCAAAAATGAAAAAATTAGAAAAGAAATAGGCGAACAGTTAGTACAGTTATTTAATCATTTTACTAAAAGCGTACGAAGTCAATTTGAAAAGTTAAACGATAATCAAAGGGTGGTAGTTAAAAAATTATTCTGGATCATTAGAGATAAAGTAATAAGGTCATTTCAAGTGTTACAAATAAATTATAAAATCCCTAATAGCTGCGTTAAACAAATAAATCGATTAGTACTCGAAAAAGACATTAATTATAGTGACGAGGATTCAATTATTGAAAACATGACTTTAACTAACGTAGAATTTTTTAACTTAGCTAGTAGCTTACGTTAAAACACGCTTAATAGGTAAAGCACGCGATTTAGTGACGAATGAAAATTCAATACAAGCAATTGTAGATGTTTTAAAAAATGGAATTAAGGGTGAAAGTTCACAGCTTTTTAACCGCGCAACTTTTAAATTGCAAACAAAATCACAAAGTTGCTACATTTATGGAACAAAATTTCTCATTAAAACTGATCATCGTCCTTTAATTTATTTATTTTCTAAATTAACGAGAGTTCGTCTTGAACTTGAAGAGTACAATTTCGAAATCCAATATGTTAAAGATCAAGACAATGTGTGCGCTGACGCATTGTCTAGGATTAGTATAGACGATTTAAAAAATATGCACAACAATGCGACACAAATACTCGCTATAACTAGGTCAAATGCAAAACCAAACACAACTACCTCAGCGAATCAACTAACGCAAAGTAAGGGTAATTCGAATAAAAACAATAAAAATGACGTTTATATAAAACCTAAAGTTTACGAAGTTATAGACAATTCCGAGACACAAGTTAACGATGCATCATTAAAAATGACAATCATGAGTAAAAGAAAATTATGCGCACAAAACGAAATCTCAATTACTAACGATAATGATTCTCCACTAGAGCAATTATTATTTAAGCTAGACAGTATGCCTGGTGATTGTAAATTTCAAAAAGTTAAAATAAACGTAGGTGATAATATATTTAAAAAATACTCTATTAATACATTTAAGGATGTAGGAGAAAAGTGCCTTCGAAAAACAACTATTGTTTTATGTAATAAAAGAAAACTTATAACAAATAAAAATGAGAAATTGAAACTTATAGAACAATTTCACGATAATCCACTACTAGGAGGTCATTTCGGTCAAAAACGGTTACTGAAAAAACTAAAGTCCTGTTATTTTTGGACACAAATGTCTCGTGATGTAGCTCTTTTTGTTAAAAAATGTCATAAATGCCAAATTAATAAAATCAAATTAAAACAACCAGAGTCACTAAGCGGATCACGTGTAGACCCTCTTTACAATATAGACGCTTATGATAAGGAATTACGATATAGGTTGCAATACGCTCATAAGCGAGCGAAAGAGCATTTCGAAAAGGCTAAAATAGACCGTGCGACTGCTCATAATGCCAATGCTTGTCGACAAAATTTGAAACCAGGTGATCTTGTTATACTAACCAATGAGGAACGACACAAATTTGATCCTTGGTACCAGGGTCCGTATTCAGTGGTTAGTGTTCAAGAACCGAATTGTACAATTAAAAATATAGACGGAAGACAGTTGACAGTACACAAAAATCGAATACGAAAATATATGTCAAAGTAGTATGTAGAACATAAGTAATTTTTAAGAGTGTGAGTAGAGATAGATAATGTACCTTAATAATGTCCTATTCTCCTTAGGAAGGGATGGATACTTGTAGTTAGTTAGTTATTTTATACCTTAGATATGTACTTGTAATTATTTTATGTATTTAACTACGTAATCTTCTTAATTCAAATCAAATATTTTCCTTTATTCGATAATGCCCTCGCAAGTGGCCATAGCAAGGATCATTCTTCTAAAAGGGGACGGTGTGATGCAATTACGAAACATTCAATTTCATTTCAATTTCGATAGAATAAGTAAAACACATTTAAAAGTTAAACTAGTTAAATTACTTAGTATGCAAATATGCAATAACAATTATTACAATATAAATAGACCAATGTACTAAAGGAATTGTAAAGTCATGCATTCTTATCAACACACTTTTCACTATTATAAATAGAAGTAACAAGGTAAAACTAGAACAGATTGTAAACAGATTGTAAACATATATACTCTTGTCGTTAAGTACATTATTGTTAATTTGTGCAATAATAATAATCTCTAAAACATGTGAGAATAAATATTAATACTATTCTAACCTTAAACAAACACCAATTGGGGTTAAATACTGCAGGACCAACCACATTAAAATTAATTATACCACCCCACACATTAACGGACCATCGATGCTGGTGATCAACAACTCTTAAGATGTGTGGATTAGCATCTGAATAGCGATGATAATTATGTGTATTAATATTGCCATTATTGTGAAAAGTTACCTCATCCGTAAATAGAATGTTATTAACAAAATTGGTTTCTTCATTGACTTTAGTAGTTACCCATTGGCAGAAAGATTCACGATTTTGAAAATCTATTTCACTTAAAGCTTGATGTTGCTCGATATAATAAGCATGCAATTTGGTTTTTTTTAATAAAGCTGAGAACTGTATTTCTATTTAGGTCTAGGTGTGTACTTAGCTCTGGTACTAATTTGCGGATTTTCTATAATAGATGCTACAACTTGAAACACAATTTCTTCATTTGGGCTGGTTTTTGCACGCTTGGGATAACACACACTTCCAGGATTTATAAATCTCCTAGCTACATTCATAAACGATTCTTTCCGCGGCTGTCTTCTCTCTGGGTATCGTTCACAGTACAAACGTGTAGCTAGCAAAGCATTTCTTTGAGCTTCTCCGTAAACAAAGATCATATCGACCATTTCTTCTTTGGAAACATTCATTTTATACAAAAATTGACAAAACGACAATCCAAAAACACATAAACTAATGGAACAATATTTTAATGATTATATAAACGTCAAAACAATTGTTCCTCTTTATTACGAGCGGCTAACCTACCTGATTTGTTTTGTTGAATTCTATTATAATAAATTTGTATTTTAGAATATTTTTACTTAGAAGCGTCAATATCTCAAAAAGGGTCCGTCTTATAGCTACGAAACTTATTATCAATTAGTATCTACTTTTCACGGGGAATCGAAATGTAAAAAAATATACAGGGTGCTGCATTTGAAAAAAACGAGAAAAATTACATTTCGCGTAAGTTAATCATTCTGTATATTTTTACATGTTTTCTATAAAATTTCCCAGTTGGTTTGTTAGTAGACTATTATTAATAGTCGGTGGTATGAACAGATTTACAAAATCGTGGTGACATAGCTGGCACCGTAGTTCCAAAGTTAACTCTATTTTGGTACTAGTGATGATAGTTGCGGAACGGTTAGTGAGATACAAATTTCTATACTTTTATTCTAAATGTAATAGTGAATCCAAAAATGCAAAAATATACAGGGTGTTCCATTTAAAAAAATACAGGTTTGGGTTGGCATATTTTTGTCAATCGCCCTGTATATACCTAAATGTTTTTAGAATGTAGGTCCAATGATCGTGTATTACCACACCAAAATTGGTTTTGATATTTCTAATAGTTAAGGAACAATCCTCCGTCCAGGCAGTAGACACCCATCCTGTATTTTCCTTCTCGCTGTAGACGATGAGGGGAAACGTTTTGATTGGCCAGATTTTTTTTGTTAAATCTGAATTCATCAATACTGCGCTACGTGCAAATCATTTACCTGCTTTTAGTGCTGCCTTATTTAGCGGTTTTAATGCCTTAACTCAAATGGATTTAAAGTCTTTATCGAAATGCATCTGAGTTCTGCTTCAACTGTGTTGAAAGTAACCGTAGTCTATTAATCCTTAAAAAGGATATTTTACTCATTTATTTGGTGATATACATACTTTAGACAATATAAATATACGTCTGCTGTATATTTTAAATGCAGGACTTAAACACGTATGTCGATTCTAAAGTCAAAGAGCATGACGCTGTCAGATGCCTTCTTGTCTATTTAACCACAAATTATTCTTCGTATTTCGTTTCGTATAATCGCATCGTGTTTTGACAGCGCGGCTTAAATTTGAAAATAATCTAGAAACATTGACCTTGTTTTGTTGGTATTCAAAATTACTAACTATATGAACCAATAACGACATACCATGCTTTACTAAAAGATGAGTCATAAGTTTTACCTTGAAGAGATCCAAAAGTTTACATTTCTCACCACCACAGGGCGACTGACCTTGAACTGGTCCAAATCCGGCCCCTAATCACTACTTACGTTCGTAACGACAACAGACAAAATTATAAAAACAAAAACAGCAATCTGTCAGAATGACGTTTAAAACATCATGTTAGATGGGGATTTTTAGACATAAATTACATGTTAACGTAAAAAAATTCCAAAGCCGTCCGCTTCTATAAAAATATCGATAATACAGCTTTAGCATTTTCAATCATATTTATTTCATTTTTACATTTATTACGCTTTACATTAAATAAATAACTTTATAAAGAAAATGTATGTAAAATTAAATTTAATTTTTGACATATGCAGCTGTTTTAGAAAGATTTGATGAAAACCAAAAACTGACCCTTATAAACCCACCTTCTCCGCCGCTGGATTTCTCCCACAATCTAATCAGCTCTAAGCCAAATGAAAACAAGCTTAAGTATATAATTTTAAGTACGTAGGTATTTTCGTTCTGGAGTTATCGTGGATACTAGCATACATCCATACACACATCCACACACACAAACATCCAGACATGATGGCCGATCTTGGCGAAATTTGGACAAACGTTGTAAAACGAGCTAATAAGTCGATTTAGCGATAGTGAAAAATAGTCGATTTAATAACCTTCTATGCCTACATTGGAAGGTAAAAAATGTTATTAAAATTATTATAAGTACTTGGTAACACGAAATTGTAATTTTAAAAATCACAAATGTATTAAAATATTATTCTGCCATTTTTGAAAATAACCACAGTAATTTCATTAACAATGGTCCATGCGGTTATCATTTGAAGACAAAACTTTCCTTTCTCAAAAATTTCTTATATACCTGGATGCTCCCCTTTCGTGCCTTCTCAAATTAATCAATAACAAGATTTAAACAGGTAAAGAGGCCTTCTATAAGGTAACTGCACTTATTTCTGACACCACTCCAATAGCTGACACTTTCATAGAATAATGACCAAAATAGGATAATATCAAAGATCTAATAAAACTAGGTTTCATTAGATCTAATTAATTGATATGCATCATATTTCAGACCATTGTCTTATATTTTGCGACTATCCCATAGGCGATATTTTAAAAAAGCGTACGGAGTTTTATACCTATCGTAGTTTTAATGATTTTATTTACCCAAATTTTTTAATTGATCTCGACTCCATTAACTGGCAGACAATATATGATGTTAACGATGTTAATGATAAGGTTAAGGTTTTTAATGACACACTTCTTACTTTGTTTGATAAACACACCTCTGTAAAAACTGTAAAATTTCAAAACCGTTCGCCCTTGGCTTACTGATAACGTAAAACTTATGATGACCCTCAGGGATAAAGCGCATAGAAAATTTAAACGTACCAAAAGAAAGGAGATTGGGAATTTTATAAATCTCTACGCAATTATACGACATTTGCCATAAATCAGGAGAAAAAGGCGTATTTAGAATTTAGGGTTCGCAACACTCGCCCTTCTGCTCTATGGAAAGAACTCAAAAAATTAGATATCCATAATACGCCTTATCGTCCTGAAATACCTGCCCATCTACAAGACTTGAATCAAATGAATTCTAATTTTCTTAGTATAGCTAATTCTAACAGTGATACTGAGCTTGTAAAATTTTATAGTAACAATCTTATGCACAATTTTACCTCCAAATTTAACTTTTGTTCAGTACCAGAATCCATAATTTTAAAACATATAATGAGTATAAAAACAAATGCTACTGGTTGCGACGGTATAAGTGTTAAAATGCTAGAATTGTGCTGTCCAGTTGTGTTACCTGTTATTACTTATATAATTAACTTCTGTCTCTAATAATGTATGTCCTGATTTATGGAAATGTGCTCATGTAATCCCTGTACCTAAAAACAATCGTCCTGAGACTTTTAAAGATTTACGTCCTATCAGTGTTTTACCTGTTTTATCGAAAGTATTCGAAAAAGTGATGGCTCAACAAATTTACCTTTTTGAATACAAAATCCTTCCTAGTGTTCAGTCCGGATTCAGACCCGGGTACAGTTGTGGGACTGCGCTCTTAAATGTCACGGACGACATCTTTACCGCAACTGATAATAATATGTTAACTGTACTAATAATGTTAGATTACTCGAAAGCATTTGACACAATATGTCATGAAACTCTCCTAGCTGTTTTACACTTCGTTGGATTCGATAATGCTGCTATCGCTTTGCTACAGAATTATCTTTCGAATCGCAAAGAAAGAGTTATGTCAAACTATCAAGCATCGTCATTGCTTGACATTAATGCAGGTGTTCCCCAGGGATCAATACTGGGTCCCCTACTGTATACTATTTATACATGTAATCTCGGTAGTTGTTTAAAATTTTGCCGTTATAACTTATACGCTGATGATACCCAAATACAGTATAGTTTTTTTGAAAATGACGTTGTCTCGGCCATCTGTTTGATAAATCACGAAGTAAATTGCCTCGTTAAATACTCGGAGTGTCACAACTTAAAAATTAATGCAAATAAAACGGTACTTTTACTCTTTGGTAAAAGAAGTCTCCAAGGAACGTATAAAAAATAATGTCGTTATTCGAATCAAATACGTGGATATTACAATCTCTGACACGGGTAGAAATCTTGGATTAGTAATTGATTCTAAGCTTAGATTTAAGAAACATATATCCAACTGCATTAAAAAAGCTGTTATAAACTTAAAAGTACTCTATAATAAACGTAAACTTTTGAATCGTGGCACAAGAGCACTACTGTGTGACACACTAGTTCTGTCCCAATTTAATTTTTGTGATGTTGTGTATGGACCTTGTATTAATAGTTTGGACTCTAAAAGAATACAACGCATCCAAAATTGTTGCCTCAGGTTTATTTTTGGCATAAAAAACATGAGTCAATCCACTACAAGCTCCATGAAATAGACTGGCTTAACATGGGCAACAGAAGAGTTTTGCATTCAACTTGCTTATACTACAAAATAATTAATACCAGAACTTCCTCGTATCTGTACAATAAAATCGAATTTTCATCAGAACTTCACAACTTCAATTTAAGAAACAAAAATCTACTTCTAATTCCTACTCATAAATCACAAATGTTTAAAAGGTCTTTGTCCTATAATATAGCGATAAATTATAATTCTATACCTGAAAGAATAAAATTATTACCATTCAATAAATTTAAAATTCGTCTCCGCCAACTCCTAATGAGCAGACAGTAATGACAATTTTATTGTTAGGTTTAAGTGGCAGAACAGTCGCCAAATGTCTTCACATTTGGCAAGACTGAACTTCGACCTTTTGTGCACTAATTTTAAGTTTAACTCTGTTTTGTAAATAACTTTATTTAGTGTTCAATAAATGGCAATAATAATAATAATAATAATAATCTTTGGATAATATTAACAAATATGCTTAATAGGGTGGGCCGAAAAAATAAAAGCCAAAATTTTTAAATCCAATAGGTCGCAAAATGTGCATATACGTACGAAGAAAAAAAAAGAACAAAAACAATAAATGTCTATTGCCCTCTACAGGGCGATGAATTTTTGGTTTTTTAGAATATTCGATATTTTTTTATTATGTCATGTAACATACCTCAAAATACTAGCAATCCAATATTTTGCAACAAAATGAGTATTTTTATATTTTTTATCACTAATAAGTTCTGAAGTATTTAAACGCCTCATAATCTCGTTTCCCCCTCCATTAATAGGAGGGAATACCGCCTGTAGTGGCGCATGTTGTATTCCGTTCGTTAGTAGGAAGACATCTTTGTATCGCTACGGCCGACGTATTGAGTGATTGTGATTGTGATTTGTTATTTTAAAGTAACGTGTGAAACTGAGTGCTAAAATGACAAAACCTACATGAGCTACAATGAACTGCCCTATTTTTGGACCTCCTAGTGACCTAAGTTACATGGTGTTGCCAACTGTCAAAGACGTTTTAGCTCTGTACTCCTTTGTTTGGAAACTGTCTTCGGTTCCTAGAGTATCACGTGAACGTATAATTCAACTGTTGGAAAAGTATCATGATGAATACTTAAAGCTTATAAGATTTCCTAAAAAAGACGTAATGATAATTATCAGTTAAAAGTTACGACTTTTAAAAACACATGTGAGACTACTTTATTGGATATTGCTGCATGCAAATGTCAACTAGTTTCTAATTGTAAATGTGAAAAATCCCGAAAAGTGCCTGTTATAGAATAAAATTTCCTTTTACATCAAAGATCAGTTAGAAGAATGGCTATCAGAGGTATTGATATGGCAGAAAGTGCACGAATAAAAAAACTGGAAGAAAGAAAATCTAAGAACAAGGAACGGAACAATAAGCATCTGATTAATATAGGTCAAGCATCTAATAATAATTTGCCACTAGCCAGCAGCTCATCCAACATTATTTCCGATGTAAATGTTACGACTAAGAGCACATTAGAAACAGCAGGAACCTCAGGTTGTATTTCAAATAAGCAAGTATGTCGTAACATGCTACAGCTTCCAACACTAGCAAGAGTCTGTGACCAGTTTGCTATTTCAGACAGATCGGCTGCCTCAATCGCGTCTGCAGTCTTACAAGATGTTGGAATTATAACAAGAAAAGATTCATCAAAGATAATTGACAAAAATAAAGTAAGGAGAGCTCGCAAGAAGAACAAAGATTCCCTCCGGAACACATCTGCAGCTACTCTTGAACCAATAGAAAGTATTTTCTTTGATGGACGGAAGGATAAGACATTATACCAAGAGAAAATATATAATTGTTTTCATTGCAGAACCATAAATGAAGAACATATATCTCTTGTTGAGGAACCGGGCTCGATATATATAGGTCATGTTACCTTAACTTCTGGCACTGGAAAATCGATCGCTCAAAGTATTTACGATTTTTGTGTTACAAGTGGTATAGTGTTGAATCAACTTAGTGTTATTGGTTGCGATGGCACTGTTGTCAATACTGGCACCAAAAATGGTGCAATTAGGTACTTTGAAACACTACTAAAACGACCTTTACAGTGGTGTATTTGCCAACTACATGCAAATGAACTGCCCTTAAGACACTTGTTCCAGTATCTTGACGGAGGTACTGCAGGTCCCAAAGAATATTCTGGACTAATTGGCAAATGTCTTGAAAATTGTGAGCAATTGCCAGTAGCTAATTTTGAGCCTATACAAGTCAATTCCTTAGAAGTCGATTCACAAGATCTCAGCAATGATCAACAATATTTGTATGAGGCATGTCAAGCAGTTACCTCTGGCCATTGTCCCCCGAATTTGGCAAATCGCAATCCAGGAAAATTATCCCACGTCAGGTGGGTTACGAAGCTAACCGGTTGTTGCGGCTGTATCTTGCTACAGAGAATCCATCAGCCAATTTGAAGGTTCTCGTTGAATTTGTTGTAAGAGTCTATGTGCCCATGTGGTTTTCGATAAAAGTTCATTCTTCTTGTAGAAACGGTGCTCTGCATGTATTTAAGACAATTGAACTTTCGCGCTACTTAAATGATGAACTGAAGTGTGTTATCGATCCAGTAATTCAGCGAAACGCTTATTTTCTACACCCCGAAAATATTCTTCTGAGTATGTTAAATGACGACCGTCATTTTATTAGAGAATTGGCTTTAAGACGAATTCTCAAGTCAAGAAATCACTAATCTGTTGAGGATACATCAATAAGACAATTCGTAATACCCAAAGTGAATTTCTCCACAACGGACTACACTGACTTAATTGATTGGGTTGATCTTAAAGTAACTCCACCCCCGATATTGCATAGTATAACTAATGATACCCTTCAAAGGTTTATAAATAATCCTACTGCACCAGTAGTAGACTTTGCACGCTTTCCATGTCACACACAGGCTGTTGAAAGGTGTGTGAAATTAGTGACAGAAGTATCGAGATCTGTCAGTGATCAAGAGTCCAGAGACGGATTTATTCGTGCACGAATAAAATCCAGAAGTTGCCTTCCATCTTTTGAAAACAAAAGTGAATATAATATTGTTTAATTTTTCGAATGCATTTATTTTCTATTGTTATTATACACTACTGTACTTTAATTTTTGCAATTAAACTAATAAGCACGAAAAAACCATTTTTATACACAAACAATATGTTATTTTAAAAAATCCTAATATTGAAGGGCTTGTAGAGGGCAAAAGGTTTAAACTTTTTGCGTCGTTCTTTTTTAAAAACTCTTAAATGTTGAAAAATACATACTTTGGTACCTATTGCATAGCTGGATTCAAATAAGTTACATTTGCTAAGTATCAGAATGTAAGTGGGTATTTTTTAAAAAAATTCTAAAATGTAGGGGCTTGTAGAGGGCAAAAGATTTTCACTTTTTTTGCCGTTCTTTTTTGAAAAGCCTTATAGAGTGCAAAAGGCATCTTTTGCTACCTACTGTATAGCTTAATTAAAAAAAATGAAATTTGCCAACTATAGGAACGGCCCACCCTAATGCTTAATCTGTTTTGTGGATATGGTAGAGCTATAATTCTTAGATATATTAAAATTGGCTTGGGTTTGGGAATTATTTGTTGGCGCGTGCCGTAACTTTTGTTATTGCAGCTTAAACTCTAGTATAAATAGCTAAGCAAGACGTGTTGGTTGTTTGGATTCAAACATATTATTTTGTATGAAGGTATGTTCGATAACGTTTACAGTATTTATAACATGTAGAAAAATCTATTAATAAGTTTATGTTGGCCAAAAACTTGTAAATCCAAATTTTAAGGCTGATGTCAGGTATTGGGGTATCAAAAGTCGAACTTTGTCCAATACCAGACACGAGTGTCAGGGATTGGGGGTAAAAATTGTAATATTTATTATAGTTATAAATAATACAATTAACTATTTTTATGATTACAATATAATCGAGCTTAGTTAAAATCTGATATGACACATTTATCCAATAGCTGACACGTGTCCGCTATTGACTTGAATAAATGTCAGGTATTGGTTCGTATAATTTGTAATTGTTTTATTTGAGCCGTGTTACCAATTTGATATATCTGTACCCTATATAATTATTTAATTTATCAATAATAAAATAAAATAATACCTATCAATTGTTCTATTGTGATTCTTAGATGCCTAACCTAATTAAATATAATTCTGAAGATTTGAAATACGCTTTGGATGTAGCAGAAAGGGGTATCCCTAGAACCACAGCAAGTAGACAGTTTAGTGTGCCAAGAACAACACTTCTATATAAAAAAAGGAGGAATTTATCCAAAATTTTGCCGTAAAGGTCCTCGTACAAATCTTACCGATGAGGAAGAAACGGTTTTAGTACGCTGGATAATGACATTGGCAGATAGAGGTTTCCCCATTACGAAAATACAGTTGATTGATTCCGTAGAATTAATTTTTAAACACAACCAACGTCCTAACAACTTCACCAATGGTCGCCCTGGCAAGGAGTGGTATGGTTCATTCCTGAAAAGGCACCCAGAAGTAGCACAAAGGGACAGCCAAAATCTGCATAGTGGAAGAACAGCTGTGAACGAAACTAAAATCAGATCATGGTTCAATGAAGTGCGGGATTAAATTACAGAAAATAAATATGATTCTATTCTGGAGGATTCGAAAAGGACCTTTAATGCTGACGAATCAGCTTTTTTTCTGCCACCTAAATCAGGGAAGGTTTTGGCTCGCAAAGGTGGTAAAACGGTTTACAATTTTGTTGGTAATAGTGACAAAGAGTGTTTAAAACTTTGATGAATGTAAATGCTGATGGCATGCTTGCACCATCTATGGTGGTTTACAAATATGAGAGAATACCTCCACTTATATCAAAGAAAATTCCCGATGACTGGGCAATAGGGAAAAGCGAAAACGGCTAGATGGGCAGTCAAACGTTTTTCGAATATTTGTCCAATACATTCTAATCCCTGGTTGATTGAAAATAAAATAAAACTTCTTGTATTGTTTTTTATAGATGGCCATTCCAGTCATCTTACCCTACCGTTAAGCGAATTCTGTAGCAAGAATGGCATTATTTTGATAGCTCTACCCCCAAATCGAACGCATATTATACAGCCTTTGGATGTTGCTGTTTTCAGAACGTTGAAAGATTCGTGGAAAAATGAGGTTACATCATGGAGACTTTCTAATTCTGGAGTAAAACTAAATAAAGATGATTTTTCCACAGTATTAGAAAAAGCTGTGACTCCTGAAATTGTGCGAAACGGTTTCAAAACTACAGGTCTCCATACATTTGATGGAAATGCAATAAAATATAATAAATATTTCAAAGCAGCACCATACCTACTGATTTTACAAATGATCCTCTTACATATTTTGAATCATTTATTGACAGCGACGTTTTAAATTCGTTTAGATATGTGGGTAATTGGACCGGTGAGTTGCACCACAAATCCCTGTATGATGTGTGGGGAAAAATTAGAAATGCTAACACTACTAAACTAGTTGAACAAGGAAGTGTAGAAATGGAAACTAATAACGACTCACAAGTAGTATACAAAATAACGATGAAGATGATGTAACTGAAACAGCTATACTACTCTAATACTCTGCTAACTGATTTTTAGCAATCAGAAATAGAAGATACTATATTTGTTGAGCTGGACAATGAAGGTAATACTGCTACTAACTTGGAGAAACACAGACAAAATTAATCTTCTCCTGTTCTCGATCCTAGTTCTAGTGAAACAAGTATTAAGAACAATGTACCTTCAGGTATACCAACTCCATTTAAGACTTGTTTGTTGTGGCCTTAAAATAATTCTACACCGAAGCAAAAACGGACCAAGGTTAGATTTCCATCAGTTGCAACCTCAGTTCAGTGAAAACAATATCATGTGAAACAACAAGAAGTAAAAGCAAAGAAAGAAGCCGAACAAGAAAAACGAAAGCAGCAGCGTCAACAAAAACAACTGCAGCCAAAATCGCAAAAAAAGAGAAAATGAATTGGAAATGGTTTTAGAATCTGAAGATGATGAGAATAATTCATAAGATGTACAGAAGCTAAGTTTTAGTGATCTTTCGATTGGTGGCAATGTGATTGTGCGGTACGAAGATGAATATTTTCCCGGAATAATTTTAGAACTGAAGCATGATACAATTTATGTTACTGCCATGTCTAAAAGTGGCTTAAATACATGGAAGTGACCCAGTAAGAAAGATCAGTTTTGGTATGAACTCGATGACGTCATCGAAAAAATTGAATCGCCGTTCAAATCTATTCTCGTGGTGCTCATAAGGTTCCAGAAATTGTTAAATATAATTGTTTTACCTTTAATGTTTAAAAAAATATACTTATTTTATGGTTCTGTGACTTAATTTGTATTCTTGATGACTATTCTACTCGTCAGGTGTTGGATATACAATCCGTCAGTCATTTGAACATCTCAAATTTTAGGTGTCAGCTATAGGAGGCAATATTTTGTTCATAAAAAAAATTCTCATGTTTTATTATATTAAATTTGATTAAAAATAGATATAAGTGCTACATGAGGACATTATAATAGTTGTAATCATACATGCATTTTAAATATTTGAAAAACGTTGTCTCAAACAAGTTTTTTGCTTAAACTGTCAGGTATAGTAGCGCCGGGGAGAGGTGTGTCATAGTGGAATCGAGAATGGGGATATAATTAGTACTGCGAAATGCATCTGTTTCCCTTTATTTTAGTGCGAATTTCCCACTTAAAGAAAGACGGTTTATAATATACGTCTCTTATATATTTTAAATGCAGGACGTATGTCGATTCTAAAGTCAACACGCATGACGCTGTCAGATGTCTTCTTGGCTATTTAACCTCAAATTGTTCTTCGTATTTCGTTTCGTATAATCGCATCGTGTTTTGTAGTTTTCTTCAAAACTATATTATTAATATTCACTATTACGAGGTAAGTTTATAATGCAAAATGTATTTCCAATTGATTGAATGCATTTCTTTATTTTGCAGCAAATAATGATGTCATTAAAAGGCAAATCTTTGAAAAGTCAAACTCAAGTAATTTTAATATATGTAGCTACTGCATTATTTCGAGATGGAACGCTATAACGGGGGGCCAAGTTTACCTTCCATTATCCAAGTACGCTAATAATTTTCACTATTCAAATTTATATTATATTATGTTGCAGCGAACTCCTCTCGCATGCGGCATTTCCGAGAAAACCGTAACTCGGACAAAGGCAAGAATGGCTCTCGCTTTAGAATCTGGGAAATCGGCGCCGGATTCGCCGCAAAAACATAGGTTGCGTTTGAAGTCGAAGTCAGAGGATGTCGACGAATACGTGAAAGACGTTTTGAAATGAAAATTTTACACCATGCATGCAACTGGCAAATAATTCAGAAATTATTGTTGAAATGGAGTTAATCACTGTTTAATTTTAGGCTCACATATTACTATCGAAAAACTCCAAACTGAACTTAAAGAAGATAAAATATTTACCTTCAGTAGAACGAGTTTGAAACAATTCTTACACAAAATTGGTTTTGAATTCAAAGTTGACGATGGAAGAAGACGTTTAATGAAGCATATTTTTATTGCTGGTGCTCGAGCAACATTTTTGCGAAAATATTTTGCTAATTAAATTAGTTACGACCCTGTCTTTTTGGATGAGACGTGGATTTTTAGTCGAGGAAGCGTTCGAAAATCATGGCATGGTAATGATTTGAAAAGCACAAAAAACAAACCGCTAGGAGAAGGAAAACGGTAATTAAAATAGTCCGACTTGTTAAAAATATTTTTAACCGAATACATTTTAGTTTTATCGTACTGAGTGCTGGAATGGTTTTATACCTAATTCATCATTGGTATTTTCTAATAAAAGTAAGACAGCAGACTAACACGATAATATGAACGCTGATTTATTTCAAAAATGGTTTCAAGAACAGCTTTTACCAAATTTAGAAAAACCAAGTTTCATAATTCTTGACAATGCCAGTTATCGTTCTACATTAGTAGAAAAATTACCTTTAAGTAGTTGGAAGAAAGAAGATCTTCAATTTTTAAGAAAACACAACATTCCTCATTGGAATGATATGCTGAAAGTGGAATTATTACAAATTGCCAAGGATTTACAAGTTCCAAAAATATATGCAATTGATGAAGTAGCTCATCTATGGGGACATCAAACTTTACGTTTACCTCCGTATCACTGCAAATTCAACCCTATCGAGTTACTATGGGCAAATTGTAAACAGTATTACAACAAAAACGTTGGAAGACAGGGCTTCAGGGACGAGAATGTTTTATCATTAAACACCATGTTTTATTCATTAAACCAAGTAACTGGAGAACTGTGGCAAAAGTGTATGTCGGAGAGTCGAGTGAAGATAATGACTTTTAATTATAAGATGTCGAATATTTGAATTTAAAGCAAAAATTAGAATCTTAGTTACTTTATAACATTGTAAAGAATTATTATATTTAACATATACCTCTGTAGCTGTTTTTAGGTTTACATTCGATATATATATATATATATATATATATATATATATATATATATATATATATATTGACAAACTGTAAACTGAGATTTTTAAAATCGGTTACATTATTAACTAATAATGAATCTCTTTTTTAACATCCAATACAGTGTATTTATTTACGACTAAGTCAGTTATTTTTGAGTGGTTTCGATAACCAAATTACAGTCTTGACTCTTTTGACGCAATGAGATCTGTCGGCTAAGAACGATCCTTACTTACTTACTTACTTAACCTTCACGCCATTCCCTTGCGGGGTAGGCAAAACAATCCCTGCCTCTTATTTATTTTTCATTCACAATCTTTCGCCATGCTTTCCTATCTCTACGTACCTCCCTAGCTTCCGCAAGATTCATACATAGTCTCTGACATGCCCTTTTGTTTTTAGAACTCCTTATCTTTCTTTCCTTTATCAAAGATTCTACTACATTCAGCCAAGTTTTACGCGGCCTACCAGGCCCGGCCTTTCCCCTAAGGTCACCCACATATATTTGTTTCGTTAATCTTATGTTATTCATTCTCTCAATGTGACCAAACCAACGCAATGTACAACTTTTATATCTATCCATCATCGTCTTTTCCTCACCACACTCCCTCATTATGCATTCATTTTTTATCTTGTCCCTTCTCGTTTTACCACATGCGCTTCTCAGAAATCTCATACCCACAGCATTTATTTTTCTTTCGTGCTTTTTTTGACATACCCATGTCTCACTTCCATACAGTACTGATGGGACGAATACGCCATTATAGATTGCTCGTTTGGCAGCTAGGCTCATGCTTTCATTTCTCATTATCGCCCACAAACTTTTTGCACTTCATTCGTTTCTTATTGAAAATTATTTATATAATTAATTTGTAAAACAGATCCAAAACGAAATTTTGTCGACCTCGGTTCTCATAATCGTTTATAGTTATACAATATACTTTTATCATACGACTACCCACACTCGGTGGACTTTACATGCCAGGATAAGTGCGAACAGACCTTAAACTAAATTCGACTTTATTTATACGAGTGGATGGGGGTTTTTAAGACCTTTAGAATGCTAAATCCCGAGATATTCGAACAATAATTTTATTTAAATTGAACAGCCCGGCTTAAATTTGAAAATAACCTAGAATGTTTTGTTGGTATTCAACATTACTAACTATATGAACCAATAACGGCATACGTTTTTAAAATCTTAAACCATGCTTTACTAAAAGATGAGTCATAAGACACTTCTCGCCGGCCCGACTATATTGGTGCATTTTACCTTAGCTAAATTTATGTCCATGTTGAAAAGTACTAAACTTTCCCTCCGGTACAATTATGCAATAATTTGTTATAATTCCACAAATAATTCTTTACCTCTAATAGGAAAATAATTGGCAATTTTTTTAAGATTAACACTATTATTGAGTATAAGTTTTAAAACTACATCAACAAGTTGTCTTTTTACCCGATGTTTCAAAAATTAGAAGGCGTATGTTATTTTCAAAATTAATATGTAAATTTCATAAAAACAATATGCAAGCTACCTAATGCATGCTATTTTACTTTAATCCTTTGTAACTTTTATCAAATTTAGCAATATTTTACAATTTATTTATTTTCATTATTTATCTTCATTTACGTAAAATACTTGTTTATGTTTCCTTTACAACTATTTAACAGTCTAAACGTTGTTTCGTCTACTCGTATTTGTATTGAATCTGAATATATCATTAATGCCAGGTAAAATGTTTTTCGTACACAGTAGTTTATTGTGCATGTTCGGTAATTCCGAATCTTTATGTTTGCTTGTAAGTAAAAGATTCGAAATTCAAATCGGAGATTGGTTAAGTACTTGAAAAAAAATCAGATGTAAGTGAATTCGACTCAAGTGCGACAACAATTTTTGTCAGGGTTAAGCTTGATGATAGAAGTCGAGTTCGCCTAGGAAACGTCGCGCTATAAAAACAAAAAATGTGAAAGTAGTCCAATCAACTCAACTAACTATTTATTAGTTAATATGTTTGTAGATTAACATTGATATAAGTTGAGTGTGTATGTGATGGTTTATAGGAGCGAAAAGTCGGCCATGGAAGTGGCCCATCACACGACTGTAACACTGGTGTGCTTTAAGTTAATTTATGTGAAATCAAAGAGTACATAATAATTAAAGAGATAAAATTTACAGATATTTGTGGGTAACGTGATTCATGTGTTGTCTACCCTATTTTTAGGTAATTTTAAGCATTTCTCGCAAAGATAGCCCGAGATGGTACCAAAGAGTATAATTCAGCGGCACAATAGACGTTGTAATAACAACAATACAAAGAAAGAACAGAAACCGTCCTTCTATGCTCAAGGGACTGTATGTGAGACGGGTCATTTATAAGCCTAATCGCTCTCTTTTGAATACGATCAACGATACCGAGAGCGTATTGGGGAGCACTAACCCAGTGGTGAGAATTATATTCCAGATGAGGCCGAATTTGGTCCTTACACAGCAGAAGCAGTTGTCGAGAGGTAAAGTACTGCCTAGATCTGCACAAAAAGCCTATTTTACGAGCAGCTGTTTTGGCAGCTGACTGAAGACGGTCAACCCATGAGAGATTTGAAGATACCGTTATACCCAACAGAGTAATAGAGTCTGAAAGCTTAAGAACTGAGCCATTCATACTTATAACAGGACACAAGGCGGACACAAGGCAACACTGAGTTTTGTTAACATTAAATTTAACTAGAATATGTTGAATGTCTTTGTTGATTGAATTTGCCATTTCAGCTTTAATTTCTTGATTTGACATAGAAGGTGGATTACCACTATGAGTAGACTGAGATGAACTACAGTGAAGAGTGCCATCGTCAGCAAAACAATGGATGGGGTTAGTTGTTGAAGAAATAAGGTCATTTATGTACAGCAGAAACAGTGTAGGCGCTATAACAGATCCCTGTGGTACGCCCGCGTTAATGCTAACTTCTTTTGAAAAAAAGCCATCAACTACGACACGTATTCGTCTTTTATTAAGGAAACTAGAAACCCAGTTGATTTAACCCAAACGAGGTGAGTGTGGTAAGTAAACACTTATGCCAAACTTGGTCAAATGCCTTTGAGATATCTAAACCCACTACAACTGTTTCACCGGACTGCTCTACTGTATTGTTCCAAACTTGGGTCACATATGAAAGAAGATCACCTGCTGAACAACTTTGCCTAAACTTATATTGGTGCCCGTTAAGGTGTTTGTTAGTTTCAAGGAACGTGAGCAGTTGCTGATTAATGGCTTTTTCCATGATTTTAGACAAAATGGAAGTGATGGCAATTGGTCGGTAGTTTGAGGGATCAGTCTTATCGCCTTTTTTTGGGAATAGGTTGAACATTTGCTAACTTCCATGATGAAGGGAATTCCCCAGAAGACAAAGAAATCGTATAGAGCTTTGATAGGATTGGTACTAGTTCGGTGGAACATTTCTTTAAGACAATAGCTGGGATACCGTCTGAGCCAGTTGCCTTATTGAGATCAAGCCTACTGATCGATTCCAAGAGCTTGTTCCGAAAATGAGCATATGATGAATTTTTAAGATTTTACGTGATTGCGGTCATGAACATGAGGTATAACTTTTGTTATATCAGTGGAGTTGAAACCTTTCTCTTACTGAAGAGCTTGATTTTATGATTTTAAATAGTAACCCCCCCCCCCCTCCCCCCCACAAGCCAACTTATAACAAAAAAGAATTGTTGTATACAAACAAGAATTTAAAGTATTATTAAGGTACAGTAATATCAACATATAAAGAGGTCAGTTTGCACCTCAGCTTCGTTCATCAGTGACATAAACTAAGATATTTACTTTAACTTGAGAGCTATTTTCTTTATCGACAGGTCGTAAGTGAATTCAGAGATAATATCCACAGCTATAAATCAGATATGCATGGGTTGTCAGGCGCCACTCTTTTTTTTTGTTAAATAATTAAAATACAACAAAAAACGAAAAAATTGTACTTTAATACCACATGTAAACTTACTAAATAACACAACAGCTGTATTTATTTGTATATTAAATAAATCAAAATGGTATCTGCTGATTAGTTACCACATAAATGCAAATAAAATTCTACTTAAACTTTTCGCAAATCTTTACGATTATAAACTAATTCTTAATCGATGCATAAAAACCATGCATAAAATATAAACTACTTTACGTAGAATTATTTCATAATGAAAGTTGAGATTGAAAGTGAATACGTTGTAATAACTAAAGTCTATGACCTATGTCAACAAAATAACACTGGTTCAGGTTATGCACCCTTCTATTGGTATCAGAAAACGCTAATAACTAGTCAGCTGTTTTCTTTTTATTAGCACTGTATTAAACTTTCCGAAACAACATTAGGCTAACTTTACTTTAATGTACACTTAATAACGTAACTGTACAACAAAGAATATGTACTTACGGTTTTTGCACATTAAACATAAAGGTAATACATTATATCGAAACGATCTTACTTCAGAAAGATACCAGATGATGTGTAATTTTGCAAACTTCATTTCTTTACGATACAATAGGGAATTACTTCAACATAAAAGTACGGTAGCATCAACACTTTTCAATAGCGTAAAGGTAAACGTAATGTATCTTGAAAAATTATTATTCATTTTATTAAATACATAAATTAAAAGTTTACCTTGAGTAGGATTTAAACCTACGACATGTACTTTGCTAGAGTACCGCTGTAACCAACTGACCTATCGAGATACAAGCCCCAATCGATGTAAATTTTGTCTTTATGTATGTAGAACTGATCTAATGTATCTTGCTTCCAGATTTAATAACACAAACAGAAAAGGTATTCTCCAACTAAACTTTTCTTCAATACAACGTTTTACGCCCTCTACATAACATAAACGACGTGTAGAGCAAGTGGCGTACTTTGCCCTCACTTAATTTAATATTTATTGAGACGTATTTGTGTAATGAAAGAATACATTTCCACAGCTATTAAGCACGTACATAAGAAAATAAATTTTTATTCGAAATGTAGCCATAAAAACATTAATGTCTTTGATCACGAACTAGAAATTTCATACTTTTGTATTGAACCTCAATACATATGACCAAAGTCACCCCTGTGTAAAGTGGTCAACACGTTTTTACACAGCGTATTTCGGGGTGATTTTGACTTCTGATTATCCGTGGCAACATTGATATCTACCCTTAGTACGGTTACAAAATATTCTATTTAATCTATTTCCAATCAAAAATTTATTTTTTCATAGATTTTTATTAAGAAAATTTGAAAATAAACATGAAATTCGAACTCTAAATATTATATTTTTATCAAGAATGAAAACAGTATTCATTAACATGAATAAACTTTGGAAAAATAAATTCAGGTCGATGGACGCTACCTTCTTTTTTCGGTGTGGGGTAAAGTTGAATATTAAATCCGATTTGAAACCAAACAGGCATCATTCTCAACAGGTCTGAATCTTTGTCTGTTCATTTTTAAGAAAGATCTAAATCCATGAATTTCCATTTGATCTGATTTTATTTTAGTTATACAACACACATAAATGTATGTAGATACAACTGACTTCTCTAGTGAATTTTATTAGGATATATCTTCCTTCTTCTAGGAATCCGTCCTCTTCCAATAGTTCCGTTGCGGTTTCCTCGTTTCTTTCATCCGAATAGTTCGACCGTATTTCTTACTGGGCATCCTCTTCCTGTGTTCTGAAAATTTCTTGCTGTGCGTCACTCACCTCTGATTCTGCCATTTTATAGATGACTCTTCTGGTGAACTTTGGGCAGTGGTGCTCTTTCCTGGTTTTTCTTGCAGTCTCTTTTTTTGTCTGGGCCCGACATTTAATGGTCCATCTTGTCGTTCTGATCGTAAGATGTAAGTTAATGCATCGTTGACGAATTGTTCGACTTCTTCAAGGTTTTCGTTAGACAACTTTCGCAAAACCCTTTGGCCTCTTTAGAGAATATACACCATTTGCATCAAACCTACTGACTAAAATTCTTTTTATGGCGTTAGTGTTTTCTTGAATTCGTTATTTGGATGGGACGGAGTCGATTTCTTACAAAGCTTCCTTTAAAAAAGAGAGGAGATTTCTCAATTTCCAAAAAAATAGCACGCCAGGCCGTTTTGAAAGATCTTAAGAACGCCATATCCAGTGACTGCAACAAGTGTATGCTGTTAGGAGAGAAGGGCACAAACAAGGTATCAGTTTCATCATATTTTTTAACCATGTCAACGTTTATATGCACCGCAAAATTACCTGCCAGCAACAACTTCTTCCCATAAAGTCTTTTGGCATGAGGAACGAAACACGCCTCAAACCCTTCAGTAAAGGTTTCAGAATTAATTCAGCCATGTTTGGTTCTAGCAAACCGAGCTCCAGCGCTGGAGCACGGTTCTGAACAACAAGGTGCACCCTTCGGGCCACAGACCTTCTATGTATTCCGTAGATGTTCTTCTTTATATTATGAAGGGTGGCAAAAGCACACCACTTGCCGAGCCACACATCATCACTGTGGTTGATGATTTTGAATGGTTGATAACCCGTTCTTTTCTAAACAAACCTTTTGTTTTTCCTGGATCATCAGAAAGGTTAGTTTAATCATTATTATGTAAGGTGTGTGGCTTCACATTTAGAATTGTTTCTTGTAGATTCTTAAAATAATCCTCAATAATTTCCCTGATAACTACCTTTCATGCCTCTTTCATGTTAGCAGCCAATCTTTGACCCAGTCCATTATTGTACAGTTTCAAAAATTGAATCCCTGTGCTACTCACAAATAGGTTTATACAACGATCTTCACGTATTGTCCATCTAGTGGTAACCCCCCAATCAAATCACTGTTGGATTTCTTTGACAAATGCTTTCTCCTCTTCTATATTGGAAACGGGCTTTCCTCCAGGTTTTAAGCAGTCTTCGATGAAATTTAAACGTTGATAGTGCTGTTCAATTTAAAAGTTCTAAAATTCTATACGTATACTTCTACACCCATGGCTACAAATTTCTGCTACTTAACAGTTTGGGTAATAAATAAAAGATTTGGTGCCTTTAGCTCAGTCGTAGATTAAAGTGGGCCAGGTTCTTAAAATTATCGACTTGCCTTATTAACCAAAAAATATTTACATGTACCTAGATATATGTTCGCTTTAAAACTGGGGTTGCTTCTTCCTGAAACTAGTAATTAAATACTCGGACGCCAACTTGTTTTAAAATATGGAATAAACAAGTAAACCATTATACAATAAATTTAAAAGAAAATTTCTACAATAACAAAGTTTATTACACTAGTATATTTAAATCTTAATGCTGATGTTAGTAACGGTAAAACTATGAATCAGAATACCTTAGTCTTGGACTCACTGTAGATACCGAAATGGATGCCTGCTGTGCCAGCGTTTTGGAAAATGTTGCGTAATATTACTTGAGGGTTGAAATAAATCTGGATTTGTATGCTTTATAATTCCCAAATGACTAAATTTGCAAGATTAAAGTATTTTAAAATGCTACTTCACATTAACTCAGGTGATTACCCCACTCTTGATTAATCGTAATCAGTAATAGTGAAGTTAAAGTAAAAAATAAATCTTAAACGTGAAAGTAAATATAAAAAAGTGCCTGAAAAAAATCAAACGTCTCCAACTCACATTTTTGTGACTGTAATAATAACACGATGATTTTTGGAAAATTTTTGTTGAACTTATTCACATGCTACGTAGGAGCACTGAACCTAGTTGGAAGAATTGCGGCATAAGAAGCTAGAGAGTGCTGCCAACTCTACCCCCACACAAAAATTGAACGCTTACCAAAAGATAAAGAGTACAGAGACACATATCTGAAAATTTCACGTTTGATCAGTGACACCCCTCTGTTGGAAGTCACCTCGGTTTAAGGTACCGTAAAGTGGAGTTACTTTGCCATAGTTTTCACATTTTTTCGTAAATATTAAGTTTACTGTAACTGTGGCTGAAATATGTCAAATAGTGGTATGTTCAGCGTGCTTTTCTAGATTTTTGACCATTTTTAAATTCAACAACGTGGCAATGTTAGCCCAAAAATGGAGTAACTTTCGCCTTAAAATCGTATAAGACAGCAAAGTTTGCCCAGTTTGGGGTCATTTTTGAATTCCGTATAAATTGTAAATCCTTCCATAAATAAAAAAGTTACACTGCTTCTTGTTAACCCTTTAATTTTAATGTCAAAAATAAACGTCACTATATACAGGGTGAATCTTATCTAATCCGCCAAAATTAAAGAAGTACTAGAACTCATCATTCTAAGCAAAAAAGTTTATATGTACATGGGTCCGGAAATGCTTCGTTTCCGAGATACAGGGTGTCAAAGTTGAAAAAAAAAATCGCGTTTTCTTCAATATCTTTCGACTGTTTCGAAATAGTTTCATGAAATTTCGTATACGGGGTTTTTTTGGGATGACAAATTCAAATTTGTGGTCCATTTAGTTGTGGTTTCTAGAGGGCGCCAGCGGCAACCATTTCGACCACTTTAAATCTTTGCAACTTTTTTGTGCTAGACTGTACGCCATTTTGGACTAAAAAAATCGATTCTCCTGTCTTTTCTGCTACAAAAAGGTATATCTTAGTGAAGTCGCTAGGAGCAACCCTTTCCGAGAAAAATCAAACATTAAAAAAAGAAAAAGAAAAAAAATTAATATTAAAAGTATACATGTTGTGTGTCTAGGCATTCTATCGTATTTAATTATGGATTTTTTATTAAAATTTTATTATCAATGAACGCAAAGAGACAGATAAGTACATAAGTAAACAAGTAAGTTACTTAGTAACAATTAAAAATTCCTATTGATAAACCTGTCAAAAAATACCCTCCGAAAATGTGTATGCATCATGAGTTTTAAAAGCGTTTTTCTCGGAAAGGGTTGCTCTAGCGACATCATTAAGATATACCTTTTTTAGAAGAAAAGATAGGAGAATCGATTTTCTAGTCCAAAATGGCATACAGTGTAGCAAAAAAATTGCTACGATTTAAAGGGTCGAAATCGTTGCTGGCGCCCTCTAGAAACGACAACCAAATGGACCACAAATTTGAATTTGTCATCCCAAAAAAACCCCGTATACGAAATTTCATGAAACTATTTCGAAACAGTCGAAAGATATTGAAGAAAACGCGATTTTTTTTTTCAACTTTGACACCCTGTATCTCGGAAACGAAGCATTTCCGGACCCATGTACATATGAACTTTTTTGCTTAGAATGATGAGTTCTAGCACGCCTTTAATTTTGGCGGATTAGATCAGATTCACCCTGTATAATATTTCCAACGAGCACAATACGAAGGAACTTTCAAAATAAACGTTACAATATACTTGTCTTATAAACTAGGAATTAAGAAACAAAAACGAAATGCGAATTCTGAGGAACAAAATACTTACGAAAGTATAAACAAAAAGAACCGAAATTTTAAATTATAAGAACTTATATTTTCAAAAATCCGCATCGAATTGAAAAATTTCCCTCGATGAGGAAGTGCACGATAGATTCACTAAAACTGTTACTGTCTCACTGCTCCTCACATGTGCCACATCTTCGATGGGCGGAAACACAAACTTGTTGCCCTTCTCTCTCAAAAATTTGGTTTGATTGAAGCCATCTGCATCATTGCTCAATATTTGTCTAACATAATAAACGCAACTTCTGTTCTGCTGAACGTAACAATAGGAAATGATGCAATTTGGATATGCTCACTTTCGGCAGCATCATCACACTTCATATCACAGTCATCATTAGGAATATTTGAAACAATGGGCAGTTTGAGTATCATTTTCTATACTTGCTTTTACACCATTAGTCTCCTCAGCAGTTTCAGTTGCTTCTACGCCATACTCACTCTGAAACACTCTTCAGCGCTAACCTCTGTTGGAGTCCTGATTTCTTTCAAGTAATTTATTATAACAACTTCCCCAACTTTTTCTTCAAAACAGCATTTCTGTTGCAGGAGCAAATACTTGCTTTGCGAAACCATTTTTAATGTTGTTTACTTCTTTAAGTTAAATTTTTCCAGTAAAGGTTTAAGAAAAGTTGGGAAGGTGTTTTTGATCACTACTGATCATCTAGGATGTTTGGTTTATATTCTGTGAGGATGTCTCGCCATGCCACTTTTAACGGTTTAAAAAAACTGATATCGAGTGGTTGAGTGAGGTGTGTGCAGTTACTAGGAAGAAACACAAATTTTGTATGAATTTTTGGGATTCTCTTAACACGTCAATATTGATATGAAACGAAAGATTATCCACAACCAATATCTTTGGTCCTTCCAAATGTTTAAGCCCAAGGTACAATGATGATTTTGAACTAATCGTAAAAACATGCGGAATTAAACCACCCGCTTTGTGTACGACCATACCTGGTACCCGGAGGTCCACCAAAACACCATCGATCGAATAACCGCTCAACCTTATATACAACATAAGGTGAGAAAACATTACCATCCGCTGTTGCGCAATATATAATGGATTGGCAGATTGCGTACAGTTCATAACTCTTTCAGGATACTTTGTTCCACGACGAAAAATGGATTTTCTTGGAGCGGGATCACCTGCTAAATTCGTTTCCTCATAGTTAATTATCCGTTCTGGTGCCACTTCATTAACACTTCTTTCGAAGGTAGCAAAATATTCCTCAAATTCTTCTTTTTTCTCTGATGCATTTAATATTTTGACATTACCTTTTTGTTAGCTTGCGTTTATATCGGCGTAAAAAATTGTAAATTGTCTTTACCTGGAAGATTGTTCGCAAATTTGGCCACTTTTTCTAAATAACTTTTCACTACATTTTTAACTTTATTGGAAAGAGTCTTTATTGGTATATTGTGAATGTCAGGTGCAGCTTTAACGGAGATCCATCCAACTTTAATTGAACGGAAAGCTTGTTCCAAAGTTTCCTATACATTTTCTGGAACCGAAAGGCCTTATATGCCTTCTAGGCAATTTGGCCTATAAACAAATGATTTTCTAAATTATTGGATCAGAAACTTAGATTTCAAAAATGGGGGTAACGTTGCCAGCACGTTTTTAAGTTTGGCAACACCGCGCTTTAACAGCCTTCTCTAATGTATTGCGCAACATGTTTAACTATAGCACCAACATATATATATATATATATATATATATATATATATATATATATATATATATATATATACAGTTAGTCCCAGAAGTTAGGTCAAAATTCATTTAAAGTTCAAGGGTCTAGTTTTTGGAGAAACGCTCGTACACGTCCATTTTTATTTTTGACTGTGGCTTTTTTAGTGGTAAAATTTTCTACATAGGGTGGCCCAAGAATAAGTTACCATGTCCTATACCTAAAGTCAACAGATCTCGAGGAATTTACAATTGTAGGTATCAACAATTAAGACCGTATCAAGGAAGGCGGCCTTTGTTTTCTGTCAAAAGGAACAATTTATTCAACAACAAATTAAATCAAATGTTCAAAATGTGGACCATTTGCGGCTTGAAAATAGCCAAGGCGATGAATAAACTCTCTTTGCACGTTTTCAACCTCTTCTGAAGTTATGGCCCGCACTTCTCTTCTGATTTTCTCTTTCAATATCTCCAGATTGGTTGGTCTGTCAACATATACTTTTGATTTGAGATAACCCCACAGAAAGAAATCCAACGGGTTTAGGTCGGGTGACCTAGCAGGCCATTTGATAGGTCCTCTCCTTCCTATCCACCTATTAGGAACAGTTTCTTTCAAAAATACACCATTTCGGAAAGGACAAATGTTGAAATTCGACGTCAGAAATAAATTGACACACACAACGAAATGAAAACATGTACCTATTGTTTATGAATCACTTTGGATACGATTATGCAAGTGTTCTTGATAGTTTTATAAACACAATTTTTTTTTTCGTAAATATCTCGAGATCTGTTGACTATAAGTATAGGACATGGTATATGACATTTACTCAGAATTCAAAGCAAATCAGAAAATGGAATAAAAAACCGGTGTTTCCGTTTGACGATTTTAAGTTGGTGGTCGTAATAAATTTTTGGGTCACCCTATATACAATATTTTACCACTAAAAAAACCGCAGTAAAAAATAAAAATCCACGTGTCCGAGCGTTTCTCCAAAAACTAAACCTTTGAACTTTAAATGAATTTAGACATAACTTCTGGCACTAACTGTATACATATGTTGGTGCTATAGTTAGACATGTAGATTTTATGAGCTTTGCTCGATTAATTTGATTTTCGGGTATGTTGCGCAGTACGTTAGAGACCCTTGAAAATGAATTTAGACATAATTTGTGGGACTCACTGTATATTAACCTCTATCTGACATGAAGTGATGGGCACAATCGAATGATGTCAACAATCGAAACTTCACCTCTCGAGTGAAAGTTACAATCGAATGATCTTTCGAATTATTTCATTTCGAAACATGACGTCACTTACGCCAGTCTCTCGTTTCTTAGGAGAACACAAGTTCTCAAGACTCGCATTGCCACGTCGACTCTATACAATAGATGTATTACATCTGGTATAACATAATCGCTTACTCCCCTGCACGTGCGACGGTAAAGCCATATAGTAAAGTACCCCAATTTCGGATACTTTTTTGTAAAGGCATATTTTTATGAAAAAAAACAATTTAAATTAATTAGGAAACAATCATGTACCACGCCAGACACTCTTATTTCATATAAAAATCTTTTTAAATGAACAGTTTAATAAAAATAAAAAAAGTTTGTTTTACAAACAAAAAGCATAGTTTAAAAAAGATGGTCCTAATTTCGGATAGGGTATCCGAAATTACGATCCCTTTTTTTAGTACATCTCCTCCACAAGTATTTAAGAGTCTAAACAAAAATTACACACAAAACTCCTGCTTGGGGCCAAAGTGGAATATTCTTGATGTGCCCAGCGAAAACATTTGGTAGGTACATGTGATCCATTTTTCACACTGAACAGCTTCAGAGTAGAATCCACTGCAATACAGACACTCCGCGTCATTATTTTCTTGGTCTTCCAACTCCGATGGATCCATATCTGAATTATTATCCAGTACCAAGTCTCCACCTGCATCACTTGACTCTGAACTTTCCACTTTACGCTTGTTTACCTTATTCAGTCGATCCTGAACTTTCGAATCGGCGTTTCCCTTTGCTTATCCTAGTGTCCTTTTTTTTACCAATATCTTTTTTAACTGATTGCCTTTGTTTTTTCAATTCTTCCTTGTTCTCTTTTTCTAAAATACTCTTTTCTAGTTCTTCTTTGTATGGCGTGCTTGTTATAATTGCCGTCATTCCTTGTTTGGCGTTTCTGTTACTCTGTATTCCACTACACGATGGCAATGCCTGAACATCTGCTAAAACGTATTTTGTAGTTTGCTGTGCGGTTTTGGGGGGAGTATTGTCATTTTGTTCTTGAACAGTACTAATTTCACCAGTTTGATCTTTTTCTTTTCCTTCTTCATTTGGTTTTACTCTTTCTTTTTGGGGTTGTACGACAAAATCCAAAGCTGTAAACCTGTAGCGGTTAAATGGACTTATTCAAGATTTTATAAAACCAGCTGCGGATATTTCGGCAGTAGTACATTTCTGATAAGCAGAACCAAGTAATTGGGCAACTTGATAAGATGTTACAATTCTGCCTGGATGATTTTTAAGCCACATTTCAATTTGCTGACTGTAATATGTCTTAAGTGGTCCCATAAAACCCAAATCAAGTGGTGGCATTTTATGGGACGTATACGGTGGGAGACAAATGATTGATATATGATTTTAACGCCCAATATCAATCACATCTATATTTCTTGTATGGTAATAATGACCATCCAACATTAATATCACTGGATCATCTTCAGATGGTTTAACAAAATCTACGAAATGTTTTAACCAGCGAGTAAAAATGTATTGTTGAATCTAGCCGGATGGATGACAATCGCCAATTGCACCTGGTGGAGCCCCATCCATTAATTCCACCTTCATGATTTTTCAGGGGAAAGCTAGAAGCGGTGGAACAAATCCTCCAGCGGCATTCATAGAAGTAACAACTGTAGTAAGACCACCTCTCTCAGCCGATGTTAAAGCCCCGACCTGCTTATTTCCTTTTAGTGATACTTTCGATTGAACAATGGTTATGCCTGTTTCATCGACCTTGTATATCCTAGAAGGATTGTGTTTAACTTTTTGTAAGAGAAGTTCCAATAAGTTGTAGAATTTTTCAATGTTTTTTTTTTTGTAAACCTTTTTACTCGAGCTCTAGAAGTGCCTTGAGGTTTTCTCAACGACAAATTAGGGTTTCTTTTAAAAAATCCATTTAACCATTTTTTTTCAGCGACACCCTTAGTTAGGGAGAAAGGATGAGCCAAATTATTTTTATGGCAAGTTGAAATGCAAGTGCTTTAATGTCAGTTATTCTTAAACCATAAAATCGTCTATCCATTTCTAAACAATGAGACACCAAATTCTTTCGGAAAAACAGGTTTTCTTCCAGCCTTTGTTATTAGAAGCTCATCTATTGTGTCCTTTGCTTTAACGTAACCCTCCAGTATTGGTCTACGAACCCCAAACGATTTAGAAGCTTTAAGATAAGCCATTTCTTTTCTTCTGACAACTTCAACGGCACGTCTCATACTCTCTGGATCACACTGTTTACTTTTACCTCGAATTTTTGGCATTTTTCTGCAAATAAAGAATAACTATTTTTGGTGTACTTACCTAAATTCAACGAGTGTCAAAGCTATATTTTATAAGTATCTACTATTACACCTTAGTATAACGATGAAATAAATATTTTTTTATTTTAATATGGTTTCCTAATTTCGAATACTATCCGAAATTAGGTTGCTTAAAGCGTCCGAAATTAGGCAACCCATATATTTAGAGGTTATGTAAAGTTTGTAAGATAAACAATCAGTGGCGAAACTAGGGGGGCTGCAAGGTATGCCAGGCACACCCCAGGCAAGCCGTGACACACCCCAGAAAAACGGAGCACTTCCCCATTTTTCATTCTTATCTTAAATTCCATCTAACAACTTAATTTGTTAAATCTTAAACCATTGCGATAAACAAACGAGTAGTAATAGTGACATAGTGATAAGTACAATTATTAATTATTATTTATTATGTAAGGACATTAGAATATTCGTCATTCGAGCATAAGTTGTATCGGTGAAATAATATTTGTTTAGCTAAGCGCGGCGGCGGTAGACTGCTGACTGTGACTGTGCTGCTCTTGGAATTGTTTTGGTTCATGATACTGATATCCGTTGAGTGTTGATGCATAAATAATAGCATGTATAGTTCCTCTTTCACGATGTAGTAAACCCAGCAAGCATAAAGACGCCGCAAAGATTAGTAGATTAGATTAGTTTACATACAGTTTACATTAACATTCTAAAAGATAACTTTTTATAAAGGAAGCGAGACTTGAAACTTAAAAACAGTGTAACATACCGGAAATGGTGACTCATTATTCCGAACAATCTAGATGTATGAATCATAATTACGATGCCTCGGCAGACGCAGACAGCAGCTTGCGTAAATTATTAGTCATCGAACTTCTAGAAGATTCGAGAAGGGTTGCTTGCGTCATCGGTACCTATATAAGCAACGCTGCAACGCACGATGAATTCATGAGGTTAGTACTTGTTATAGTTATGTTTAATGTTTTATGTAATATTATTATTATTATTATTATGAGCCAAGTGCCAATATAACCTGTGTTCGGTGTTCCATGTTCTGAGTCTTCTGTGCTGACAGCACAGTGCTGTGTGAAATAAAACATCAAAGCAAACAAATAGCCACTGCCAAGGCCAACTGCCACAAACAACTAAGGACTAAGGTAATTTTACTTATATGTATGTTTGTTTTAGAGTATTATAAGATGTTAAAATTTTGATAGGTGAAAAAAAAGGAAAGATTGCATCACAAGTTTCAGCTAATAATAATAGTAGTTTAAAGTTAAAACTGCAAAGGGATTTTGATTTGTACTTTCTTTCACGCCTTTTACTTGTTTCCCCATCAGTGTCCGAGCAGTTAGCTTCGGTGTTTATAAATTTGTTTTTATTTGCGTTGCAGATTGTGGCCGGAGATGTTCATAAGAAGCGCTAACCATACAACATGAAGAAATGATAATACAGAACCGAGATTATATGATAAAATTAATCGACATGATTTTATACTTGACACGTCAAGGGCTGCCACTCCGAGGACACCGAGAAGACGCAACATCTACTAACCGAGGAAATTTTCTGGAGTTGGGTGAACTTATGGCAAAACATGACACGAATTTTTCGATGCATCTAGACAGACATATCAGTTATTGCAGTTCCAAAATACAAAATGAAATAATAAGCATCGCATCTCAACTTGTTATTGAACAGATTGTAGAAAAAGTGCGGCAATGTGGTTTTTTTTCGATAATGGTTGATGAAGCTAGGTTCTACAAACAAGAACACTTTTCCGTGGCAATCAGATATACCGTAGGCTTGGAAGTTGAGGAACGTTTTCTTGGTTTCGCAGATTGTTCTTCTTCTAGAGATGCCGAGAGTTTAAAAATACTTATTAAAAAGTATCTAAGTAAATGCAGTTTGTTGAATAACGCCATATTAATTGGCCAATCTTATGATGGAGCCAGTGTTATGTCTGGGAAACACCAAAGACTGCAAGCCAAAATAAGGGAGGATCATCCACAAGCCATTTACTTTCATTGCTTGGCACACAGGATGAACTTGGTAATTGTCGACAGTAGTGCTAAGGTGTCTACTGCAGCTGCGTTTTTCAACACTCTGGAGGCAATATATGTCCACTTTTCTCAACCCGGTCATCACTCTCATCTCATAAACGCCCGTGATGCTCTAGGTATAAAGTCGGGGGGCGAAATGGGAAGTCTTAGCAGTACCAGGTGGAGTTGTCGATATGAAAATTGCAAATCCCTTTTGAAAAATTTCCAAGCAATTCGAAATGCTCTGGATGAGGAAATTGAACAAGGGCGAGACAAAAATTCTGTAGAAGCACTTGGAATACAGGCATCAATGACAAAGCCACAATTTATCGTTTGTTTGTTCGTCTTCCATTCAGTGTTAATGGTCGCAAATGTACTGAGTAAATATTTTCAGAGAAAAGATGCCACACTAGGTCACGCTAGTGATATCATAGATAGCACTATAAGTAGCTTTGAAGAGAAGAGGAACAAATTTGAGGACCTGTGGAGTGAAATAGAAAAATTCTCAGGAGAACAAGACATTTGTTTGGAGCCTTTAAGGATTTCAAAAAAAAGGAAGCAACCACAAAGGCTTAATGAATATCTATCTGACTCAACCCTGGGTAAATCATCTCTGATCGACATACCTGCAGGAACTGCAGCTCCCGAATACTGGAAAGTCAACATTTACTACCAAGTCATGGACAACGTGATTGGCAATATGAAAAAACGATTTGAAAATCTTCCCCTTGCAAGATCTATTGATTCCTTTATGAAGCTAGATTTGGATCAAGCATTTGAGTTCGTCGCCAATTATCAGAGGGCCTTCAATATCGAAATCTCAACACTTCAAGCTGAAGTTTTAGTGATACGAAATTTATTCAAAAATAAAAATCTTGAAATCACGTTGGAAAATCTAAAAGTTCAAGTGAAGGGGGATCTGACTCCAAATCTTTACAAATTACTACAAATTGCTGTAGGCCTTCCAATAAGTTCAGCTGGTTGCGAAAGAAGTTTCTCCGCTATGAGGCGGATAAAAACATGGCTGAGAACCACAATGGTACAAGCTGAACAAGTTGTCTCTGTTTTTATAAAAACAGATAGAAAACTAAAATTAGTTTGAAGTTTTTTTTATTCATACTTATTTGTTATGTTTCCTAAATAAAATGTGAAAACAAGAAAGTCTTTTACTTAAAGTAGGTATATGACAAACCATGATGATGAAAACCAAAACTGTTTAAAATTGAGAGTGAAAAGTACTTACCAGCTGGCAATGTATGTATAAAAATATTATTTCCTTTCACGTCGAAAACTAACCTTTTAGTCGCACGCTTTAAACACTCGTCACCGGTCAGATTATTAAAACGTGTTTAGCGACATCTACTAAAGAGCAATTACAATAAGATTATTTAGTATAGGCAAGATGTTTTGCGCTGTGTCTCGTCCTCCGGCAACGTGTATTTTTGGAAAAATACAGGTGTCCGAAATTAGAAACCTATCCGAGATTCGGGTACTTTACATAAATAATTATTATGATTATATCCTAATACAACTTTCTTGTCAAGATGGTTGCAATTTTTTCTCCCTTATCTTTCCCTTTTCATTTGCGTTAAGTTTAGTTTCACTAAAGGCAAGTTTAGTGGCGGAAAGTACTTGCCGCCAGTAAACTTGCCGTGTGTAACTCGAAGGACAGTTGTGCTTGTTACTTGCCGGCCAGCGGCAAGTAAAGTTGAATCGTCGGCTAGTTTTGTGGCCAACTTGCGTGTCTCGACAAGTAGCTGACCGCGTGTAAACACGTTTTTTTTTTGTATTTAGCAAGTTGCCGCGTTGTAGAGTTCTCAGATTATTGCAGATTCTTTTGAAAATATGAAGTGGAACAGTGATCAAATCATTACATTCCTTAATGTTTATGAAAAATATACTGTATTATGGGATATACGTTCAAAGGATCACATCAATCAATTAAAAAGGGGCACAGCTTTTGAAAATCATCTTCAAGAACTAAAAGATAATGAGGGATTCGAAGGAATGGATTTGGTAGTGTTAAAGACCAAAATAAAAACCATCAAAACTGTATCCCGCCAGGAATTAAATAAAGTTAAAAAATCTAAAAAAAGTGGTACTGGCGCCGATGACATATATAAGCCCAAGCTTATTTGGTTTGCCAAAGCTGATAGTTTTTTGAGGAATGTGAGCGAAACTAGGAAAACAACAAACAATATGTGAAGTCTTATTTATTTATTAAAGTTCATAAATCATATGTCTATTGGCTAAAATAGGATATTATGTAAAAATAATACATATGAATATTTGTTTAATTAGCCAACCATTCTATCTTGCCACGGTACAGCGCCTTCTCCAGAAAAGTAATCTGTATACTTAACACGCAATTGACTTGCAGCTTGGGAATAGTTATTTATTCCTAAATTTGTGATTGATGGCAGCGATTCAACTTCAGAATGCCATAAACCATTCAGAATACGCCCTGTATCAATATCTTCTCTGTCAACAGTATCTTTAGGAATATATACTCTCGGACAGGTTGTTCTAAGGCAATTATGCAATGAGCAAGAAGCTTTTACTACCAGATCTATTGTACTTAGTTTTAAATTAATCACATTATGAAAAATGCGGAATCGTGAACTTAAGATACCGAATGCATTTTCTACAACTCGCCTGGCGCGTGATAACCGGTAGTTAAATATTCTTTGTTTCCTAGTTAGTGATCCAGTGTAAGGTTTGAGGAGATTTGTTCTTAATGGAAATGCATCATCACCAATAATTATTGAACGTTCTGGCAAATTTAGAGATCCATCCATCATAGCAGTATTCAACTGTGAATGTCTAAATATAGTGCTGTCACTAGACCTACCATTGGCTCCTACTTCTATGTATTTAAAACAGTATTCTGCATCGACTAATGCAAAAAGGATTATGCTATAAGTCCCCTTGTAATTGTAAAATTCGGATGTGCTATTCGGCGGAGACTGTATCTGGACGTGTTTGCCATCTATCGCACCGCAGCAATGAGGAAAATTCCATTGGATCGAAAATTGTCTTTTAATATATTCCCATTCTTCTTTCGTTTTTGGAACCTACAAAAAAATCTTTATTAAATAAAATAAACTGTGAAAACCATAATTTGTCAAACACCTGTTTTAAAATAGTGTTTAACTAATATTAAATTTTATATATACAGGGTGTTTCAACTCAAATCGGCACCATTGCTATCTCGGTTATTATTGGAGCTACGAAGTCGTTTAAATTTGCAAACTAGTAGAATTTTTTCCGCTGATTACGATAGTGAAAACAAAAAATGTCAATTTTGACGTTTCCGAGATATGTCAAAAAAATTTTTTTAATGGGAATCGGTAGCTCCTTCGTAGCTCCAATAATAACCGAGTTGGCAATAGTGCCGACTTGAGTTGAAACACCCTGTATATATGCATATGTATAGTGAATTGCAAAATTAAAGAGACACTTTTTGAAACACCCCTTATTTATTTTACCTGGACTTTGTCAGCCCATTTGAACGATCACGATAGAGTGTTTCAAAAAGGGTGTCCCCTTAATTTTGCAATTCACTGTACATGTAGATAAATTATGTGCATATTATTGCTTATATAAGCACTACAAAAAAAAAAAATGTTTTAGGATGAACTTAATATCTAAGAAAGTTCAAACGATGTGGAAGACCAAGTATTGACCAATCAGAGACCCTGAAAGTGAAACCAAAAATAGAAACTTCATGAAAAAACGACAAAGATGTTGTATTCCAAACACCGAAACGAAAGAGGTGTGTTAGTAAAACTCCTGATTCCGGAATTCATTCAGCAATTACTGCTCTCAAAGATATTGTAGAAAAAAATGAAGGAAATACGATATATTTGGTAAACACATTGCTGCTCAACTCAGACAACTTCCAATCCAAAATTTTATAATTTTGCAAGGAGAAATCCAACAACTTATTACTAGAGAAAGATTAAATTGTTGTTCTTCAACCAATCAAAATTTTAATATGCAGAAACAGCAGGATCAGCCAAATAATATAACATTGTACAATCTACAGAGTTGACCGTCAACATCATCCTCCAACTTCTGATATCCTTCAACAGGCAATAGACTATATTTAAAGCTTCCTTTAAAACATTATCACTAGATTGTAATGATATTTTTCTAATAAATAAGTTTGTGCATATTAAAGTTTATTTTTCTTACCTTTATGTAGTCGGCGAGGGCTTCATAAATTGCCAAAAGGACCTCTGGTAAAAAAGCTGAAATTGTGCACCTCGGTACTCTGTATAAATATTGCTGTGATGCCAAGCTATCTCCACTAGCTAGGTATCATAATGTTACTTCCAATTTTATTCTGGGAGAAATAGCAGCCCTCATCCATGTATCTGATTTTGTCACTTTTGGACCAATAAGATTTAACAATTTCTCAAACATTATTGGGGATAATCTCATAAAATTTTTATAGGATCCAACATCTTCAATTGCTATCTCTTTTAACAGTTGAGCAGAAGCACCTAAAGCATTCCGACGATTAATCCAGCTCCTTACCCATACACGTTTCTTCTTTTTATTCTTTTGTTCCTCAAGAATCTTCAAATTTTCCACAATACCAGAGACAATAACTTTCACAGCAGCACGCACTATCGTACTTGGAGCCATTTTGAATTTCACTAACAAAGCAAGTAAACTATCCAATGTGTATACAAAACATACAAAGCAAGTTTACTGGCAGCAAGTACTTTCCGCCACTAAACTTGCCATGTGTAAATGAGCCTTTAAGTCAAAACAATTGTGCAGCAAGTAGATTTTGAAACTTAAAATGAGTCAATGAGTCGCCGTATTGGTAATAAAAAATCTGTAGTTTGGGAGTTTTTTACAAAAGCAACGGATCAGTCCAGTGTGCAAGAAACGTTTTCTTTTTATTTTGTACATAACATTTTTGTTACTCATATATACTGAACCTGACATCTAATTGAAGAATTTGTTTTATTTAAAATTATGCTACATATCCTTTCAAACATTAAAACTTGAATAAGAATTATTTTTAATGTTCGCTGGCGTCGAATGATTGAATAAAATTTAAATAAATCGAGATGCACGCTTTAATATTTCCAAACTAAACACGGTGCAAGCAAACATGACCCGAATGTCAGGCTATACAAAATGTGTGATAGGTTTGTAAGTAACCCAAATGTGTCGTTCCCGACTCCGCCAAAGTTGCAGTATAATAATTCAATCTAATCACTGGAGCTATGAAGCGTAGAGGAAAGGGAAATTAATGAATGCAATAATGAGTCACACGACAGAGTGAGTGTTGTTTCGATAACCGAATGATTTTCGCATAACCACTCGAAATATCTCGAGATATCCATACAATCGAAAGATAAATTATTTTTCATTCAAGAGGTCCCATCAGTAGTTATTAGCACTACCGGTCACTAGAATTTTGCTATTATCAGATATGATTAAGGATTAGAATTGCAAAAAGAAATGTCACAAAATCGTGAGAATAAAATATTTTAACAAAAAAGACCTTGTGTATATTATTATATAAGGATTACAAGTCTTAATACAAATAATAATTTATGTATGCATAGTCATAATGTATCTGTACACATTAACAAAAATTAATCAAATTACTTTATAGCAAATTTATGCAATAGATATTTAATATTTTCAAGTGCTGGTAGTTTCACCTCTTCTTCTCTTATTAAGTTTATTTCGTGGATCGTAAATTTCAAACCAATCATCACCTTTTGTATTGGCATCTTTTGCAAGAATTGGTTCGTCATTAATAAAATGTAGTTCATGAGTCAGCCTTGAAATAAACAGACATTAACGTAAATCAATTGTAAATACCTCTATTAACATACCAACTATCATCCTCTTTGTCTAAATTTTCTGATGTATCTTCATTAGCTTTTATAGATGCTTCGGCTGCCGCTTCTTCTTCTTCCCTTTCTTTGTCTTTAACAGCTTGTAATTTCTGTTTAAATTTAGATAAAAGATTTAAAGTAAACTCTTCTCTACTTGCACCCTTTCTGGGAAACGAGTTACTAACATCTTTATATTTAGCATTCCCACTTTCATATTCTTTTATCGTTTCACTTCTATGCATATCTTCCTTATTTTGTGTAGAATTTTCCTTAATTTTTTGTAATTTATTCTTATGATATTCCATTTTAACATTCTGAATTTCTTTCTGTATTTCTTCCCTATAGTAAAATTTAGAGCAAAATAAAATTTAAAAACAATATTATGCTTACTGTTTACGTTTCCTAACTTCTTCTTCATCCTCATAAAGAAAAGATTTTTTAATGTATGTTTTGTTCGATTCTGCTTTTAATTTTTTTCTTATACTTTGAAGCTGTTCCTCTAAATCAGGCTCTGTCTCTCCTTCTTCCTCATTCTCTTGATCTACTGTGACGGTCGTTTCAGAGCTTAATTTAGGATCGTCTAAAATATCATGTGTGGATTTGCTTTTTCCGGAAAATTTTTTAGAAACCTGTATTACTTCTTCCTCATCTTCTTCTGCTTCTGCTCCAAATGATAACAATTTAAAATTTCTAAAAGCAAAGCTTTACTTATGTATAGATATGGTAAGACCACTTTACTTAACACCTGGTGTTTTCACCTTCTTTTTCTTCTCTACTGCCTTAACTTCTTTTTTTCTTGGAACTATGTCGGTAAAATAATTCAATAAAACTTCAGTTCTAAGAATTTTGTGCGGAAATACAGGTCTTTCATCTTCAATCAAACCGTCTTCCAATTTAAGCATATTAAATAATGTTTCACCAGTTACTTTAGCAAATATTGTATGCTTATTTTGCAATTCAGGTGTGGATGCTAATGTAAAAAAAAATTGCGAACCATTATCGTCTTTACTTGAATTAGCCATAGCAACTAGTCCTCGCCGTACAAATTTAAGACGTTGGTGAAACTCATCTTTAAATGGTTCGCCATAAATAGACTCACCACCTACACCTGTACCTTCTGGATCACCTCCTTGAGCGATAAAACCTTTAACAACCCGATGAAAAATTGTATCATCGTAATAGCCTTCCATGCATAACTGTATGAAGTTCCGACAAGTTTTTGGTGTTTCTTTTGCCCATAACTCTATATCTATATCTCCAACTGTTGTTATTAATAAAACCTATAGCAAAAAATGTGAAATTTGTTCCAGAAATATTGTGTAAGTACCTTTGCTGATGTTGGTGGTTCTAAAATATACACATTACTCATTTTGGCAAAAGTTTATGAGTGATTAGGATCTTGTATTTGAAATTTATGTAAATATTTCACTTAGGTTGAATTGTTTTTATACCCAATAAGAAAAACTAGGTTAGGTATGGGGGAGGGGTGGTTGTTATAACGGCTATTATTTGTACTTTACGTTTATACAAGGCATTGCTAAAATTTGGTTTCTTTGAGACGGCTACGTTGCTTCTGGACCGTACTTCTCAGCATACAAAATTTTGTAGTAATGGTACAGTGCGAGCAGAAAAAACTGAAACGCCCTAAATTTTAGTTGTGTGAATTGTAGTGTGACATAACAATGCCTGTCAAATTTACTTATTCGAAATCCTTGTCAATTTGAAATTTGTAAACATGCCGCAACTAAATCAAGTGCAAAAGGCAGTGATAACTACACGTTTGAGGGATGGAGTTAGCATACGAGCAATAGACCGCATTAGTGTGACGTCACAATTATCTGGGAAATTTAAAATTTTGGACAACTCATATTTTGATTTGTAGAACCCTTATCGCGACGTTTATAAAATAAAGATCTAATTTTGCATCATATTTGTTACGTTATTATAACGAAATAAGTGGCGAGGGGTCTTGAAATGTTAACCACGAAGCTTCTATTTGTGTATCATAAAAAAAAATTCAATGTAAGAAGACCCACAATTGTTTTATTTCGAACTGATGATGAGGCAAACCACGAAAAGTCAACTTAGTTACGCCATACGTCGGTTTGTTATGATTTTGCGGTGCTTTCCGGACTACATAACCTCCAATATTGCGTATTCTCAACTCGCCCTCGTTATTCCTTTATTGATTACCATATTTCCTAAGCCTTTGCCTTTTATTAATATTCGTTTTATTGTTTATTGTTGTATACTAACTTATTAGGTTAATAGTAGTTTTTAGTACATTTATTTGTGTTATCCTTATTTTAATTTGTATTTGTACCTAGTAGTTTGCAGTAATTGTATGTTAACCTTACCTATTTACCCTTAGGTTTTACTAATCCTACTAAGTAGATAATTTAGTCAATTAAATCATTCTTATACCGTAGTGTTCCATTCATTTTGCATACCTGTTCTTTATGCTAAATTTACATATTGTAAAGGGATTTTTGGTGGTGACAAGTGAAGCTTGCCCTCAACGAAGTCCAACACAAAAATTAATACTCGTTTGGGAGAAACAAATTTTATTAAAAAAAATTATAAGTTACCGTGTGTTATTATTCGGTGACACTCCTGAATAGGCTGCGGTTGACGTTGGTTTCGTCCAGAAGTTGGAAAACGGATTCGGGCGCCACCCAAAGATAAATTACTGTCCAAGCGGTCTTTTGTTCCAGTCCTGAACGTGTACGGTTTCCAAACGGCTGCGTCGGGTTTCAACTACTGTCTTGACATGTATTTCATTATGTTAAACATATTAGGTACACCGTTGCGGCTACACATTCAAGGTGCTCAAAGTGCGGCGGTAAGGTGTAGGGTGCGGAAGAATATCGTGTGTATATTAGAAGTGCAGCTCCTCGCATGCCTTTGGTTGGTTATTGTGCTGGTGGGTGCTATGGTGTTATATTGAGGGTGCCTCTGTTGGTTAGTTTTGTTTCCGTTATGGCCAGTATTTGTATTTGGTCTGTGTCGAGTAGGTTTTTAATAGGGTGCTATCGCCTGTGTAAAAAGTCACTCGCTACGTAGTCCCAAGCGGTTCGGTCCCTCTAATTTTATACTATGGAGGCTTAGTGCCCCCCCCCCTTCCCCAATATTGATGGCAAACAAGGAAATTAAATTTTTCTAGAAAATCGTACAGCAAGTTTAGAAGTTTAGAAAATGAAATTTCCTAATTACTCAGTTATCTAGGCAAGGGGCGTATTAACTTTAACGTCGTCAGAAAGGACAGCTTTAATTAGAGTCTCTACGAAGCGTGTTTCTATGGGTAACCAAGCGACGCAGCAGTAGCAATTTCCAATAACAAAGAACTTTTAATAGTTCTAATATTTAGAAAACACACGATTTCGTTAAGTGATATACTTATGGAACAATTCACAATTCACAGTCATTAGTAATTAAGAATCGTCTCTAAACTGACAATTGCATTGTATAGCATTGTTACATTTGAAATATGAAATACTTATATTAGTAGGTAATACATAATTGCAATACATAAATTGCATAGGTAAACGGAATTTCGAGAAATTACTTAATATGATAACACTAGGCACGTAGAGAAAATATGGATTTTAATAAAACAAATTTTTATTACAATTTTTTATTCTAGCTAATCATATTATATTTAATGGCTGTTTGTGATTATTGGGTTAATACTGTTAAACAAAATTATATGGCAAAAATCAATTATATTTTAAAAGAATTGTCCCTGAACAAGCAAAACGCCTTCTAAATCTATACGGCAGTGTTGTTTCTAGCCAATATGAACTCTATAACTCTGATAGTAGCCCTATTAATGAAGATGGAGATTATTGTGGTGCCAGATCTAGTGACCTTCAATTTTCTGATAAGACAGTAATAAATATTAATACAAAATGAGGCGGTTTTAGACGATGATGATAACAAGTGGACAGAAATTCCCGCAGAAATATCAAATTTCAACTTTGATGTAAATTCAGTGGGTATGAAGATTCTCATTCCATTATTAACATACTTACTTACCTTTGAAGTATTATATCGCGTATTTTTTATTTATCTTTTACATAGATTTAAACGTCTAGATAACAACTACAGTTATCGCCCTCAGTAAATGATGATATCTTTAATTAATTAATGAAGATGTCAAATCAGAACACCCTCTAACAGACGAAGGCTAAGAGTGAAAAATGCCATAATCAAAGAGCAAATTTAACAAAATTGAATCAAATTATGATGTAAGCGTAAAGTTGTAAAAAAACTTTAATTTGAAGTTGATAAGATGTTTTAATTAATTATGTTGGAACTAATGGTTATTATTAGTGAAGTGTACTGATGATTACCCCAGTAGCCTTCTTGTAGAAAATTGTCCTAAATATAAATACAAGGTAAACAAATTTACAAGGGCAAGTAGAAAAGAATTAGAAAGATTCACTAGTCTCTCTTTTGAGAGCGCAGTCACGAGCTCCAGTCAGTGTTTACCTCATAAATATCTGGTAAGCGACATGAAATATTATTTAGTTGTTTTAACTGGAAAACAGATCGATTCAGTTAAGATATGCTCAGAAAAGTATTACCCAGTGCAACGGGCGTAATACGCTTGGGTATTCCTTTTGTTTGGTTAAAGTCGCTCCAAAGAAAAAGATTTCAGTTCTTTTAAACTTTTTTATAATTTCAACATTATTGAATCAAATTTAATGGTGTTATTGTGAAACTGAAAATGATTATTTTTTATTACGTTTTATTAAAACTGAATGCGTTCAATTTATAAAGATATCATTTACTAGTTAAATTTTACTTCGCTTGCTACATAATTTCAGTTTGTGTAAATGAATTTTAAGATTTACGTTTGCGAGTTCCTTTCTTAATTGGTTGCGACGGCTAGCTCAAAGTTAAAATAAAAAAATGATCACTGTTGTCATTGGCCAAAATTATGCTTATTTCGATTTATTTATTTATCTGGATTCCTCTTTCTGCATTTATATATTCAATATTTGCATAAACTTTTAATATCAATAATCTTTAGCAACAAAAGTAAATCAAACGTTATACTCATTTAATTAAATTCCAATCTGAACGAAAATGCATCAATACGTTGTTTACAAACATATATAGAAATCAAACTTATATCTAAAATAACCTCCTTAAAACTAACATATAAAAAATAAAATCTTTATCAAAATTAAACGGTTTGTTTTTCGTTTTATTATGATGTTTAAATTTAACGTTTAGAGGAAATCTAACACAGAAGCATTTTATTTATTCACACAATCAAAAAGGTTCTTAATCGTTATTATTGTGGATAACGGATGATGTAACTCGGCGTTTCTTGAATTGGTGAAGAGGCCTCAAATAGGTTATAGACTGCTCTCCTGAGGATGTCACCGGCAGTCTGGAACCGTTCTCCTTTGTTGTTATCTTTTCTTATACGTTTCCCCACAATTGATGTTTGTAAATTATTGCTGGATATATTTACACTATCCAGTTTTTACGTAATTGTTTAACTTCAACGACAAAGAGCTTGCGCTACAAACTGCAATATCCAATCGTACAACTCATCATTAACACTTCGAGTTATTATTCTTTATACTTTGATTTACCTATTTGGATCGATTACTGTCTTTTATATTTATTGTTCACTATTTAAACACAATTGATTACCGTTCTGAAACATACAAACGCGTTCGTTATCTTCACTTATTACGTCACCTTCAATGCAAATCTCAAAATATGGTGCAATCCTTTGTATTATCATCAACTTGCCCATACTTGCACTTTTTATTATTTTAATAAGGAAGGTAATTTCTACTTCTTTGCAATTTTCACACTTTATAGGGCCGCGTGACTATACAATGTCACTTATGCTGCGGCGTCAATCGACCGACAACTATCAACTCTGATCGCTTATTTAATGCTACTCTTACTTAACGTGACTGTTTTAAAAACTTGCACATTATTATTATGACAGCGTCTCATCCCTTCCAACACATCAATGCACTTGCAAATGCAGCGTATTTTATATATTTTCAAATTGAATATATAGGTAACTTATTGAAATAAACTCAAGCTTTTCATCTTAATATTAATTACATTCAAATACAAATAAACAATAACCATTTCTTTATCCAGAAAACTAATGTATAAATATCAAACCTCGTATAATTTAGCGATAACTTTTAATTTTTTGAAAGCTCCCGTTACACCAGAAAAGCATTTATCTTCGGATGACTCATTACTCCTTCAGCGCAGAAGGGTGAGCTTTATTCAATATATTAAAAATTAAAAAGATAAACATACAGTGAAAAGTTGTATGAACTTTGTGGCCCAATTAGTCCGTACTAAAAACTGAACATTGGAATTTACAATGGGAACCATGAAAATACAGGGCTTTCAATATATCTAGTGTGAAACAACACACGACCTTCCAACCTACAAAATTAAATGAAAAGAAATACAAATTTAATCCTCGTTTTGAATTTCCGAACGTTAAATTAAAAAAAAATTAAATGAAATCGGCGTTTTGGTCATTCGGCGAATGGATCATTCGGGGCTTTGGCCATTATCGGCGTTATGGTCCAACATTAAAATTCGACATAATGGACGCATTCAGCGGAATGGCCGCCGGCGTTTTGGCCACATTCGGCGTAATGGTCTAATAGGTACTGAAATTCGGCGAAATAGGCATTTTGAACTTGTAAAATATAATGTTGGCGTTTTGATCATTCGGCGTTTTGCCAAACTTTAAGGTTCGTCATAATGGGCGTATTCGATAAAATGGTCGTTGGAATCTTGGCCATCAAATGCAAAGTCTGCGTTTTGGGAATTTGGCGGAGTGTCCAGGTCTTCAGATGGGTACATCTGTTAGCAATAGAACCCAAAGATCTTACTTCTGTTTCTATTAAAAGTTTCTGTTTCTACCAACACGACCATTATTAATTTTTTTATTTTTATGATTACTTTTTTGTGCAACTGCTATCTTTATTAAAGGAGGAAGTAATATCAACATTTATTGTTCGGATAGCTAATCTGACATTTGTATTACTTTACTGAATTATTATCACCTGCATAAAATAGAAACACCAATTTAAAAAAAGATTGTATATAACAAAAATTGTTAATAAATAATAATTATTATTATTATTATTTATTAATAAATAATTTCTGATTACACGTCTATATTAAGTTTAATCGTTATAGTTTTTATTGTTCCTGATTGTGCAAAACGTGTTATTTACACAGCGATAGTAAAAGCTTTTTTAATACATTTATGAAAGTTTCTCTCGCCGGGGCTTTACTTCCTTTTGATAATAAATTACAAATACTTAATTTTTAATACAATTAACATTTAATTAATTAATATTATGCCAAATCGATAAAAATGTACACTGTGTTTAAAAAGTCCCGGACCCCTAAATATTTCGGAAACGGGACATCTAAACAAAAAACGTTTCAAATAAAGTTTGTGCATCTCTTGCTAAACTATCTTTTAAAAACCGTTTTTATTATACAGGGTGCGTCACAAATCCGGTACACACCAAAGTTGCATTTTTTTAAATGGATTAGTACCTATAGTTTTTTTTTGTAATTTTAAATTCTACATAAAATTTAAGCCTGACTTTTTGTTAAATGTCATATACCTAAATTGATTAGATTAAACGATATAACGATTTTTTTTATTAACACCACATAAATATTTAATTAAAAAAAAAGAGTAAAATTGAACAAAAACTTATTTAATTAAGTGTTGAAAGTGGCCTCCTTGGACGGCTTGACAGTGCATCAAATTGTCATAAAATCTACTGGTTACATTTTGAAGCATCGCTGCAGTTATGAGTTGATACTCGGATATAATTCCAACGGCGTCAAGTCTGGAGATCTGGGCGGCCATTCTACTTCACCTCTTCTACCAATCCATCTGTTCGGAAAAGTAGCATTTAAATACCTTCTTACGTTTATCCCGAAGTGTGCTGGATAGCCATCTTGCTGAAACCATGTATGCTCAAAATTTCCTGTAAAATTTGATTTTGTAACAGTTGCAAGTATGTCTCCGAATTCAAATTGACATTAACAAAAAAAAGGTCCAATTATTTGATTTTCGATTATCCCTGCCCAAACATTAACTTTTTCAGGGTACTGGGTATGCACTTCACGCATCCAGTGAGGATTTTCATTAGCCCAATATCGACAGTTATGCCGATTAACTGTACCGTTATGGATAAAGGTTGATTCGTTAGAAAAAACAATGTCATTAAAGAAATTATTATTAGCTTCCCATTTGTGCATCATGATCCCACAAAATTCCATCCTGCGATCAAAATCATCTTCAAGCAATTCTTGAACTAACGTTATCTTATAGGGATAAAATTTGCTAGCTTTCAGAACATTCCTGATGGACGAGTAACAAATATCTGATTGAATGGCGACCTTGCGCAAAGACAAATCTGGATCTTCTATAAAATGCTGCAAAACTTCCAAAGTTTTTTCTCCACCACCAGTAACCACTTTCGGCCTTTCACTGTAGATTTTGAAATAGGTGGCCGATTTGAAACGTAGTATTGAAAAGATCTTTTGTTGCATTATAGGATCGTTCGGAATTTCCGAATCCTGTAATCATAAGCAACGTAATCCGTTCTCTTTCTGTAAGGGACATATTTAAAAAAAAGTACGTAGTTTAAGTATATACAATGACTTAAAATATTTTTGACAGTTTCAAAAATACTATAATAACCTGTAATACCTACAAATTGGCAGATAGGAGAAAATATTAGGTATTAGGTATTATTTTAATATGGTACAAATAAATCGTTATATCGTTTAATCTACTCAATTTAGGTATAGGGCATGTAACAAGAAGTCAGGCTTAAATTTTATGTAGACTTTAAAATTTGTGACGCACCCTGCATAATGAAAACTGTTTTTAAAAGATAGTTTAGCAAGAGATGCACAAACTTTATTTGAAACGTTTTTTGTTTAGATGTCCCGTTTCCGAAATATTTAGGGGGTCCGGGATTTTTTAAACACAGTGTATACATACATATGTCCCAAATTTGGCTTATATATGTATTACTATTTCGGAAACCGTTTTAGCTACAGTGTTGGTTAAAGGAACTTTATTACAAATTTAAACTCGACTTAAGATTTGATTTATCTTTTGTGGTTTTTGAGATAATGAGAAAAAACCAAAACTTTACTTATTTAACATAAACTTTTTATTTTCTTACTACGTCATATTAGATATTTTCATTTTTGCAAAACGCTCTTCAAGAGCTTTTCCATGATGTATCACAAGTCTAGGTTAATAGTTTCTTTAAAGTTTTTTTTTTCATAGTACGCTCTGGTTACGTGTAACCACCATTATGAAACAAAAGAATGCCTCGTGTCATTATTCTACAGGGTGTTACAAAAAAGTAGGCCAATCCGTTAACCAGATATTCTTTGGAACAAAATAAGGGGACTTTTCTTATGTCACTTTTCATTTGAACGCTTCCTTCTCGATAAACAGGGTGTCAAACTTCACTTTTTAAAAGTGTATTTTTTTATTATCTCTGGTGTGTTTTAAGATATCGTTTTCAAATTTGTTACAAATCTTACTCTTTTCTAAGTGCACCTTCTGTATGATTTTAAGTAAAAAATTCAAAGAACTAATAGAAGAATAAGAGGGGTGTGGTAACCTTTAACCCTTCATTTTTTTATGACGAACGCCTATGACCGCGCATCCATTTTTTGTAGTAGTTTGATGATTTATCTAACTTTTTTGGCTCTTGTAAACTTTTGATTTGATGCTTCCTTCATGACATACTTTTAGTTATTCGACTAGGTGTTGCGATTTTTTTATTTTATTAATCAGAATAAATTCATAATAATAACTTAAAACAATCAATTGTGCTAATAATTATAATACGAAGTTGGATGCAAATAATTAAATTAAATGTTCGATGTGTCCACCGCCTTCGCAAATGCACCTTCTGGCTCTTTTTATAACTGAAAACCGAATATTTTGGAAAATATTCGGTTTCAATCTAAATACCTCTGCACCTTCTGCGATGCGATCCCTCAATTGATTTTGATTTATTATTGGAACCGTGTAAACAAAATCTTTCATGAATCCCCAAAAACTGAAATCCAGTGGATTTAAGTCGGGGGAACGAGGTGGCCAATGAATAGGCGTGCGTGTTTCTAATCTCAATCTGTCTAAAAATGGAAATAAAAAAGAAAACTAAGACTAAACCTAGGTTACCGTCGATTTTAGTTTTCTTTTTTATTTCCATTAACCATAAAAATGCCTTCGTCAAAACAGGGCACACCGTCCTCTATTTACCGCCTCCTTGACACACATGGCACAATTCCACATCAAGCTTCACCAACCTAAAAAGCTATAATGCTAACGTTTTAGCGTTATAACGGATGTCTATTAATGATTGAAGCTGACGTCATGTAGCAAATTTTGGTTAGGTTGGTATCACTACACTTCATTTAGGTCGCAACCATTGACATTAGCGTCCCATGGGGTAATCACCTTTCATGGAATTATAAACATGGTTTGTTAAAATTAAAGTAAGATGAAGGCGTCTTGCTCAGAGGAAAACACCATTACAAAACCGTTAATCAAATCTGAAATGCATGGTATTTTTAAACATAACCTGGAAGTTCATTTCGTTCAACTTTTAACGGCGTGTTTGTAACGGTGCGAGGTTAGAACGTTCGTTTTTGTTATTAACCGACACTTTTCTTCGTTTCCTCCGCTTCCGCTTAAGTTTGAGATATACATACGCGGCGATTAATACTTTGGAGTCGGACATTCTTCACAAAATAGATTACCAATAAACAGTTTATGGTTATGTTGTATTATGTTTACTTTTTTTTATATACAACATTCCACAGCTAAAAAGTTACAAGAATTTCTACTATTTTGACGTTAAACCGTTTAAGCGGTACACAGTTAAAACGACGACGCCGTACAGCAGGTATGGAAACTTAACTTAATGAAATCGCAAATGATGACCTCGCGTGTCTTAACATGTATTAAAGAATCAGAATGGATGTAAATTACAAAATAGTAGATTAAAAAACAAAAGTTGCATAACACCAGTCTTGAAGCACGAATGTAAGTTTAAAAAGACAAGTTTTTTAAAGAATGAGTTATGAAACACGTTTATTTTTAATTTGCCCTTTTATTCCGTTTTTAAACAAATGAAGCCATTAAGCACCTATTATAGTAAGGAGGTAAAGAAATGGCTACGAACTCATACTGGTAGGACAGTTACCCACTACCAAGTCGGCGAGTTTTTCGGAAATGCTTACTTGCGAGCATCTTCAATGTCGGTTGCAATTAATGGATTCCGAAAAACAGGAATATGTCCAGTGGACAGACATATATTTCAAGATGTTGACTTTCTGCCAGCTGATGCTACAGACGTGCCTGCCGAATAAGATCTAAGCTTAACTACCGACACGCCTTGTCCGTTTAATCAGAGCTCTTCTACAAAACTACCTTCAAAAGCAGATGACAACCTGGATACGAATCGTGAAATAGCTGCTACGCCGAGTACTCCACCTCCAATGACACCATCAGCATCTGGTCCAGTGACTGCGCCCCCAGGTCCATCCACATCACCTGGACCATCTTCGTTAATTCCAGGTCCCTCTACGTCTTTCAACAAGTTATCTCCAATTCAAGCATTTCCAATTCCAAAAGCGCCTGCTAAAAAGCAAGTTTCTAAACGTCGAGGAAAGACAGCGATAATATCCAGTTCTTCGTATAAAAACGAGTTGAAACCAGTGTCAAGCGATACTGTTAAAAAGCATGCTGTCAAGTGGAAGGTTCAGAACAACACCACTAAGATATGCAGGAGCATTAATAATTTCAACAAAAAGGCCAAAAAGTTAAAGAGAGGACACAAACAAAACACAGATTCCGAAAGCAAGTCTGATGAATAGTGCTTGTATTGTGGATATCTATATTCACAATCTACAGAAGGATAGATGTCGTGCATCATGTGTGGTAAATGGACATATTGCTCCTATGCCGAAGAGGACGACAGCGACTCGGAATCTACTCATACTTGTGCGATGTGAATTTGACCAGGGATTAAAATGTAATACGTCCATTATGCCCCAAAGGGGGCCATATTACCTCAGTACTGGGGCATAAAGAGCACATGAATGTTTTTTGTTTTAATTACAATAACTTTTTTCTTCTATTTTTAAATGTTTTCCATGTTCCATTTAATAACAAAATAACACATCTTGCAACCAAAATTATGCGCAGCTTTCTTGCATGTTTTATTTGGATATGGTAAGGAATAGTTCTTAAGCGGCCCATTATACCCGTCTTCCCCTACTCAAATTTATTATCCAACAATTTATTATTGGATTATTAAACTAATTTGTGACCTTTACATATTGCATGACATAAGTTTAGCTAAATTAAAACTATCAATAAGATATAAGTAAACTTATTCCATCAGAAAATTGCATATTCCTTTTTCTGAATAACTTCAATGTTTGATTTTGATTCCTTTAGTGAACTAAAAACATAAATGTACTTATACCTTTAGTAATTTAACAAACCATATATGGTCTACGTTATGCTAAATAAATAACTAATGTGAAATTTAATGGCTTGGCGTATTTAAGTGTAATTAATTTAGAGTTCAATAACTACACAGAATAATTAATTATATTACAAAAATCAACACATCCTTTTCCATTGATTCCAGTCATTTTATAACAATAAACTTAAACTATTAAATTTTTACTCGCTATCCGTATCATAACTTTCAGAATAGTTCCGCACATTAACCACATCTCATCAACTGCAATGTCCAACATTTGTTCACGTTTGTACCACTACTTTATAGTATTTTCTGTATGTTGTACACAACTAGACCAAACAATTTGGTTATATTGCTGTAATGCTTCGTTCCACATTGCAATAACATTTTTGTCTTTATAACCATCTTTTCCAATGTGGTTATCGTAGTACCCTTTTGCATGTTCACATATGAGTTCAATTGCATTCAATTCACAATGCTACGGTAGTAATCATAATACTTCATGTCTATAGCTTCTAATTATTTCATCCACCTCGTACCTTTTCTCTATTTGCCGAGATTTAATAAATGAATAAGGTTCAGTTTCAAATAGTGTTAGTTCATAACTAATCTTAGAGTTAAAATTAATCTCTTGAAAGTATCGTTTGAGAAAATGAGTTCGCATTTCTGCTATATTTTGTTTTTCCAATAAAGCTCTACGATTAGAGTTTTTTTTTTAACTTCAACTTCTATCACGTAATAGAACATGACTATAACGGAGTTCAGTATTTAAAACTCTAACTGTGACATATTTTTCTGTGAATAAAAGCATTTCAAATGTGGGAATATGTATATGTTAGGTTGTACTTACTTTGCACGTGTATGTTGTACAATTTATTCCTAATGCACATTTTGGGTGTTTCTGGCAGATCGTCCGATTTGGTTTTTTTACGAGGTCGTTTTTTACCTGGACTGGATAAAATTGGATTAGATTTACTGTGAGACTTGATATTCTTCTTCTACCCAGAGCATTTACCACACGCTGTAATTTTGCGATTACAATAGTGAAATAAAAATAAATACTACCTACCTCTTGAATGCAAGATATTGAGGTTATGTGCTAAAATTACGTCGCTAGTCAAATTAGAAACAAAATGCATGTTAAACAGTACCGACGAGTACTTTATTTCTCTTTTCATTGCATTGCATGAAGCTATTCAATGACATATCTCGATTGTGTCCAATGCAATTTAGGTATGTTTCTATCCTTTCTTTAAAGACGCTTTGATATGAGATGGCAGTATACACAATTTGGATAGCTAGGTTCATAAACTAATGACGCAGGACGTAGCGAGAATACTAGCTTATAGATGGGTTTCAAAAAAGCCTTTATTACGTCTGAAAAATAAAAGTAATCTAGACTTTTGTATTTCAGACAACAAATTGATTGGACTGTTTCTTTTCGATGAAAATATAAGATGTTGAAGAAGTGTGAAAAATGTGTTGAAACTGCAGGGAGGCATGTGTTGTTAATTGTATTAGATAGTTAGTGTACCTAAGCATAATAATAAATAGGAAATTCTTAACTAGAAACCTAAATGTCTCTTGTCGCCTTGATGTCCATTTTTATATAAATAAGCGAATTTAAACTTAAGAAAATAATGAAACGATACGAGGCATTCTTTTGTTTCATGATGGCGGCCTCGAGTAATCAAAGCCTACTATGAAAAAACATTAAATTCAAATTTTGAAGATTAAGTATACTATTAATCTAGACCTGTGATACATCACAGAAAATCTCTTGAACAGCTTTTTCCAAACATGGCATCGGCAAGAAAATAAAAAGTTCACATAAATATTCTCGAAAACGAAGCAGAAACATTATTTTTGTCCTCTAATCAAAAAACCATAATATCACTCATTTACGAGCTGCCGGCAAAAGTTAAAAATGCACAGTTTTGGTTTACCCTATTATCTCAAAAGCCACAAAAGGTAAATCAAATCCAGTACCAATATAGACGAATTTTTGATATAAGTACATTTTAAAAATTTTGTTTTGTATCATAATTTGGAAAAATTTAGAATAATTGTTCTACACTATAAATTTCTTTGATATTCCTCATTGACTAGAAATTACTGTCAATTTCCTTCCAATAAATTACAACTCAAGTAGGTTTCAGTGGTTGTTTTTCTTTAGATCGTTTATTTATCTTACTAGATTACTTATTTATGACTTACGTTGTGTTCTTCTTCTGCAGGCAGTTTAGGGATCTTCTCCCTCTTCTGATTTTTATGTGTTTTATTTTATTTATTTTTTTTTTTTTAATGGCTTGTAGTTTCATTTTGGTATATGGCTTTGTGTGGTAAAAAAAGAAAAATAAAAAGTTGTTTATTCTTTTATTATAATTAATTAATTATTAGTATATATATTGGTGTGGTTATCAACCTTCACGATAGCAATCTTAAATTGTTCAGCGGAAAAGTTAAGGGTGTAGCCTTTCGCAAATATTGATTTACATCTAGAAATCCGGACGTAATCGCCAATTTTAAATTTTGCTATCCCCGTTACCTTAACATTACGAATCATCGGCAAGTATGGTGATCCCGTTACGTCTTTAGTCTTTTACCTAGTACATCGTAATTATTGTCCCAGGTTAATTTGATATTTGTAGTTGCATGTTTTAAATGCGATAGCGAATATCTGCATAACTTATCGTTACACATTATTATATAATTATACCTGCTTCTCGGAGCTCTTCTTCAATACCAATGATTTCGTTATCATGTCCAGTATGACTTCCTGCTTTCAATGTATGCAGCAGTCTGAGCCGCTCAACAAGTTCGCAACGAGTATTTCAGTATACATATTCCTTCGCTCTATTTGATAACTTCTTTATGATGTCGTTGCTAACAAGGCCGTTAAGATTGCCGGTGGAAAGTGCAAGTGCCTAGAATCATTTCGATACCTAAAACTGGCGGTTTCCTTCCTTTGCTAATACCCCTATTCGCCTCGCTCGGGTGCAGGTGCTCTTGCCGGGGATGCGAGCGATATAGCTAAAGCTGTCAACGACGCTTCTGCTGCGAAGAATCAATTTGAGGAGGCTCAACGTCATAACGCAACAATGGAAGCGGTGGCTCTAAGGAGCGGCAGAAGACTTTATTTAAAGCCTTATAAGAAGGGATGTGCTTTATTCTTGAAAACGTATCAAAAAACTCATAAACTTGCTGCGGAGAGCATTAACCAATTCCAATCTAAATAAGTATGCTAAATAAGTATGCGATCATCGAACTTATCATCCGTCACAACAAACGCATACAGCAACTCTGGTGAGATTAATCTGGTTATTTAAAAAGCTAATCTCATTATAGGTACTTACCATAGTGTTATATATTTAGAAGGTGCTCCGACCACTAAGGAAGCAAACAAAGAGTTTAACCTTACGAATAATGCTCTTCCTCCTCCCAATCTACCTCAGGCCCGTCCAATAGAAGAATTTTGAGTACTTTTGAGTAGAAAAGGGTATGATGGACCATGCAAGCCGAAAATGAAGGACAATTAAGACTGAGGATTTACAGAAAAATTCGAGAGATAGATATTACAGCCGCCCAAGACCTTATGGGAGATGCTCGTAGAAAATTGCCTCTTGTTGAAAATCACGGACCACTTCATTTAAGTTCTCATTTGTGTTAGTTATAAGTGTATTAATTATGTTTGATAGCTATAAGTTTAAATAAAACATATTTATTTATAAAACTGAATATAATATTTTGTGCCAAAACTTTTTAGACATACGTTAGAAGATATACATACGAACAGGAAAATCTCGTTTTCGTTGATAACAAGTACGTGGATGCTTACGAAGAATATTTAAACTTTCGAAATCAATATTATTATTCGCCACAAGGTTCTATACTTCGGCATATTGCGTTATTTTGCATAATGTATTAATTGAGTGTGAACTATTTACTAGTATTGTACGTAAAATGTAATATGTTATTTTACCAATGAAGGTAATATTTGAATGAACTAGTTTCTTTCGCATATTTGTAGCCCTGTAAATTTGAATTTCTGTTAGTTATAATGAAGGCTGTTGTAGTGTTCGCAGTACTAATTACAAGTAAGTGATGACGAAAGCAATTTGGAGATGATTGAAACTTATTTACGTGCATATGGTTACATAAATGAAGATGCGGGTGCGTCAATAGATAATCACAGTTTAATCATTAGAAGTGCATTGAAATCCTTTCAAAAATGCTATCAACTGCCAGCCGATGGTACCCTAAATGATGAAACCGTAAAATTATTAACCACCCCGAGATGTGCCAACCAAGATGCTATCAACACATACGTAACACATCCATATTATTGGGAAAAGCCCAACCTAAGCTGTCGTGTAGAGAGTAAATACGTGCGCATATTAAGAATAACGACTAATGCGTTTAAAGTTTGAGCTAAATATTCAACTTTAAAATTTAGATATAGTTCGAACAGTTACGATATATTAATATCGTTTCAACGATATACCACCATTCTAGACTAATTGGAGGTAAACAATGCGAATATTCGTTTGATGGAATATCATAGGACATTCAGGCTTCCCGAAGAAGGATCATAGTAAAGTTAAAATACATATGGACTGGGATGAGCGATGGTATCTTCTAGACTCGCCCGATCCCCTGAAGATCAAATCAGCTACTTTATTGTAATACTACATGGGATTGGTCATACTTTAGGCTTACAACATTAGCATGATGGGGAAACATTTTCGTGATTTATCATCGGATGATAACTAATGATGCCTAATTGATCCTAAACAAGCGATTGCATATGTTCTAGTAGAATTGGGTTTGGATATCTGCTTTAAATAGTACACGTATCGAGCCTGCTAAGAACTTGCTTGAATGGCTACCCTTCCTTCCAAGTACTTTTAAGCGCTTTGATGCAATACATTAGAAGCCTAACAGTGATATTGTCTGCTTCAGCAGACGATATGTGCAATTTCTTAGTTTACAACTAATATCTGGATGGCTTCGATTATACAGCTACTAGTATATCCCCGCCAGCAGCCATGTTTTTGCCACTGTAAACACTTATATCGGGTGTACACTAATCCTTCATGGGAAAAACCAGATAATTGAATATGATGAATGTTTTCAACGACCAAGAGCACATTTACTGCATATAGCCATTATGTTAGAGCAATTATGTAATGTTTTATCAAAACTTATGAAGCTGGATAAAGTTGTTAATAAAATGCTGTTTTACATAATATGTGTTTTATTTTTCACATGTTACAAATTTTTTGTAGGAAAATCTACAGACTGGAAGCTACGCGTCTGAATCCGGAAGTTGCGCGTCTGGAACCGGAATTTACACGTCTGGAAACATCAGTTCCCACCATTATGAAATAGTATGCGAACCCCCCTTAGTAGAACGTATTTCACATTTCAAGTTTTCCTGTCATAACAATTACAGAAACCTAAACCTACTTTTAAAAATATACCACTAGGTGGAGCCATGATCAACCTCTATTAAAATACTGTTTTACATAATACGCGTTTTACTTTTTACATCTTTTACAACAGAAAAATTTTCCTCTAAATAATATACTTTCTTCGTCGCTAGACCTTCCTTATATAAATTCGTTGCTACTTGATTTGTAAAATCTTAATAAACCGAATAATTACACTTTATACTTCTACCTCGAATCAACGTTTGCGACAGCGGAACTACCTCTTCAGCAACGAAGACGAAGAGCGAAGGTTCAGTAACGACAAAGCTAATCTTAACGGGGGCGGGGCCCAATTAACTTGAGGTCACTCGGCCAGAGCCAACCCCTCGTCTCTCATTGGTCCGCCAACCGGAAACTTCCACAGGGGGCGGGGTTTAAGTGCTCGTTCACAGCGCTGATTGGTCCAGAATGAACATAGCTTTATTACTCGTGGATTAGTCAATATCAGTAGTTGACATATGTCTCAGAAACTGATACTTGCAAAAGAGTGTCCGAACATAATATGATTAAGTTTTCCACAGGAATAGAAAACAGTGCGATGCATGTTTATTGCAACTATTTAGCAGTAAAGGGCACAATTAAATCCATAAAGGAATGCCGTGGTACCTAAAATGTCGCTAAAGATATGATTTATTTCGTCCAGAATTCTCCCAAGAACCTAGCAAGATTTGTAGCTCTTTTTAATCACCATTGTTAAAATTTTTTGCAACGTTGTTCTTTTTAAAATCGTTTTACAGGCATAAAAGCAAATCTTACTAGAGGTTTGACGCCCCTTTGTCTCACTCACTGAATCGTAAGGCAGCATTGACTGAATTCTATCCATAAGAATTATGGAGAATCATGGATATTTCTTCGATATTCAGAAGCGATCTTGGGGCAAAAGCTAGCAGATTTAAGAAAGTTATAGATTCCTCTGACTTCTTCATACTATCCATTTTATACAAAACATTCTGTCGTTTGGATGCACTTAGAAGGAAACCCTTCATTATGAGAAGGCTACTTCATTAACTCAAACCTTGCATTTCGCTATACTGTCTTTCTGAGATGATGTTAGAATATTGGGAACGGTCATTCAACAATGACAATGTCAAGATATAGACCTTCCTAAAATAGGACATAGAAGAAAGGCCCGTAAGAGATTGGACGAATCAAACAAAAACGACAGAGAGGGTCATGCGGAGATATAAGATAAATATAGAAGTCCATTGTTAAATAATTGATATTACTTTCAGCTGTTTAGAATTACAATTTAATAATGAAGTGGTTGAATTTTTAAATAAAATTGAAGGTATCTTTTGCAGTATTCCGGTTCAGATATTGATGACGAACGGCTTCTTTTGCATCGAAATATGCTACCTGATATTTTAAAGGGTAAATCCTTCACTTTCAACGGCAGTATAACTCATCTGGAGAGTTTTCCAGGTTTGGTTAGCGTCCTTCAAGAAGAAAAACATGTATCAAGTTTTCTAACAGAGCGTGTTAACTCTGTCTAGCTGGTTATGATAATAACCTGCAACTGCAGAAAGATCGTTTTCCGGATTACGCAGACCAAAAAATTACGTTCGACTATGAGTCAACTTCGATTAAATTCCACGGAAATTTTGAATTGTCACGCAAAAGATTCTGTAATATTACTAGTCTAATTTTACTAAAAAAATTTTATCGGCAAATTAATACACGTTTTGTTTAAAGTAGGTACTTTATTCAGTATACAGTGTGAGTCAGAGACAAGTTTCATATTCGATTATCTGTTACATTATTGATTTTACCGAAAAATCCGGGACAGGTCGATTTTTGTTTTAATTCTCGTCGGGGTAACTTAAAAATCTTAAAAGAGGATACATTTGCCCCTTCTATGACCATCCAAAGCTTTTCACTAATACATTTTTCACGAAACCTTAATTGCTTATAATAATCGACTTCGGTCAGCGTGCTTAGGATAAATGTTGTCAAACTTTAAGCGATAAATGTGATTAATTAAATAGTATCACTTAATTCTAAAAGTATGATCTATATTTTACAGGAAAGGATAGAAATCATTTCTCGTTATTATGAGAACAATCGTTCTGCTATTACTGCTGCTAGAATATTTAATCGTAGACATCCAGGAAGAAATACGTAATTTCAAAATTGGTAAACAGATTCACCCAAACTTCTTCAGTAATTGATATCAAAAGACGTCTCCAACAACCTGCCAGGAATTAAGACATTCAAATTGCTGTAATGGATCATGTGACACTAAATCCCAGAGTAAGTACTCGTTAATCATCACGCGTTACTGGTGTGTCCCAGTCAACGGTGTGTATATTAAAATCACAGAAATTTCATCCATACAAAATCCATCTTGCTTATGAACTCAATAAAGGTGACGATTAAAGCCGACTGGAATTCTGTGACATGGCTCAACGTTTGGTGGATAGCCGGAACTTACTATACAACATTTGTTTTTCCGATGAGAGTGCTTTCTTCTTAAATAGAAATATTAATCGGCATAATTGTAGATACTGAACGATAGTAAACCTAAAATAACAAGAGAGTTACATACACAATATCCTGAAAAGTTAAACGTTTGGGCAGGAATTTTTGGTAGGTTACCTCATGTTCGTTGCACTTATTAATTATTTCATACTGAAGACAAATATTGATTAATTATTATAACCTAAATGGAGATAATTATTTAAATTTATTAGTGGAACGTATTGAACCCATGATGACGGAGGCAATTGAAACTGACCCCAATTATTCCGAAATTGATATTCATGTTCAACAAGATGCGGCTCTACCACACTGTGATGTTGCAGTTAGAGAGTTCTTACACGCAACGTTTCCAAGCCAATGGATTGGAAGGAGAGGTCCCATCGAGCGGCCAGCGAGATCCCCAGACTTGACACCTGTGGATTTCTTCTTATGGGATTATTTGAAGAATAAGGTTTACTCGACAGTTCCCAATTCTTTACAGGAGTTACGAGAAAGAATAGTGAATGAATGTCGCTAAATAACTCCAAAGAGCTTGACAAATGTGCGAAGTGAATTTGAAAGTTGGCTTTACTTCTGTATGGATGTTGGTGGTGGACATTTTGAACAGTTGATAAAGTGATTAATTGTACTTTTAATTCTTTAACTTTATTTGCTTATAGAAGGGGCAAATGTCATTGGATTTTAAAAGACGTATGGCGTATTCTCCATGAACAACCGCTTTCCAATGATGGGTCACAAGTGGGGTATTGCCATTTAAGATTTTTAAGTGACACACCCCCCCTGACTAAAGACAAACGTGAATGACGCGTACATGAAAATGTGTCCCCCTTAAAACAACAATCGACCTGTCCCGGTAATAATCGAATATAAAACTTTTCGCTGACTCACCCTGCATAAACAAATTTCGTAGTTGTTACTTCACAATATTGTTCTATAATATTACTAAAGCTTAATTTTATTAAAAAAAAATTATCGACAAATTAATCTACACTTTATTTTAAATAATATATTCAGTATATAAGTAGTATACAGACACTTTAACTTTCACTTTTTTACGTGGCAAGCCCCGCCCCCTGGGACACCTCACCTTTCACTTTTTTATATGCCCACGTGGGAATCATATTTTGTGACCCCTATGGTTTCTTTTCGAGGGTATTTTCAACCTTTGATTTTCACTCTAATTAGAGTCCTTTTGGTTGTATTCAGAAACTTTTTATTGCTTCTTTTGGGAGGCCATTTTCAACCCTTGATGGAATTTTCACCCTAATTAGAGCCCTTTTGCTTGTGTTAAGAACTTTTTTGTCAGTTCACACCTATGGCTTCTTTTCGGTGGTCATTTTTAACCCCTTGATGGAATTTTCGTCCTAATTTGATTGTATTAAGAGCCTTTTTGGCAGCACAGTCCCTGGAAGGTAGGTAAATATGTGCGCATACAATGTTCAGAATCGAGGTCCTAAGGACAGCCCCTTTCACCTGATTAGTTTCTGATTGGTTCTTAGCCCCACCCAGCTTCTGAGCTCTGATTGGAGGCTTAAGGCTCTGCAATGGTAAATTTGAAATTTTCTAATAAGGGGCTCTAATGCTGACTTGTAAGAAGAACCTATGTTAGGTCTAGGCCCTCTCGTCGTGGCCCCCTTGTTGCGAAACTTGAATTTGATTGTAGGAGCATCTAGTGGTGTACGGACTAATGAATATTTTTTATGTAATAAAGGTAGCGTTACTTAGCGGTAGGACTAATTAGGGTTTGTTTGTGGCGCCATCTAGTGGTGTATAGACTAATGAACATTTTCTGCAATAGAAGTTGATCATGCACGTCTCTCTATCGGCTCTTTCTCAAACAAACAAATCAACCAATCAATCAATTAAATCAATCTCAACCACATCATATCTTACCAAATACTGATTTGGTTTAATTAATTACAGATTGTTTGCTCAAAATACCAAATTGCTACAACGGAAATAAAAGATAAAAGGTTTTGACGGTTTATTATTACATGCGAATCAATAACTACGAAGTTTAAAACCAACAAATACGTACCGCATGATGCTATTAATTAGTTTATTAAAAAATAGCGTTACACTCACGTTTATCTAATGACAAACAAATGAGAGAGATCGGGTAGAATAAGATCTGATGCAGAGTTGGTTGGTTTAAGACCGCCTCCTCCTATAGTAATACATTAAAATCTTTATTGGCATTTTTGTGAACAATATCAAGTAAAATATATATTAAAAATAATACACGCATACCTTCAGGTGTGTTTTTTTTTCGACTGTTCTAATAATAACTGTGTTAGAGAACTAAACTAAGTATTGAAATATTTTATACTGTTTGCTAAACCCTTTTTGTGTTTTTACTTATGAATAGTTGATATAAAACTGGCTATTGGTTTCTCCCATCATTAAGTAATTTTTTAGAATGTAAATATACAAACCTAATTATCTCTATCACCTTACTGCAACTCGTATTTACCTTTTCCTTTCGAAGACTGCTTAGGGCCACCTTATATGGATTTATATAAAACGATGTTTTGTTATTTACAAACATACATTTAAAAGATTTCACCTATATGATAAAACTGTTTTTATGAAATACAGTTATTATTATTAAACAGTTATACAACTTCATTTTATACGAACTGGCAATGAGCCGTCAACATCGTGTTAATTAACGTGTTTACAAATATTTTAAAATTTTGCTGCTGCAAAAAACACATTGAGGTTCGCAAACGAACAAATCAATCAATTAGATCAATCAATCAACTAAATCAATCTCAATAAAAACCAGATCATACCTTACAGTTTACGAAAACAACTTACGGTTCAGAAATACTTTAAGTTATTATTATTAAACAGTTATACAACTTCATTTTATATGAACTGGAAAGTAGCAATGAGCCGTCAACATTGTGTTAATTAATGTATTTACAAATATTTTAAAATTTTGCTGCTGCAAAAAATACGTTAAGGTCTAAATAACACATGAAATAATGATAATTATTTCTACCCTGATGCAATAGCGCTTTTTTATACAGGCAGATTCTCTATCTGAGGGGTCATCACCCATCCATTCGAAAAAATTATGCCTGATTTATTTGTATGTTCAATTACTCACACACACACACACACAAATTACTTCAAAATAAATAAATGAGCGGCAATTAAGTGAGCAGGTAATTATATATTATAAATTACATCAAACTATTTGTTAATGCACGATGCGCGTGTTGGTTTTAGTAAATATTTAAAAGACAACAACAAAATCGGATTATCTTGATGTTAAAAGGTAAGCACGATAAAACAGAGTAATATACTTGCAGATTCTTTTTCACCGAAAATTTTTCTGCAATAGAAGTTGATCATGCACGCCTCTCTCTTGTTACGGAACTCTGAATTAAAACAACGAAACTACTAAAAACACTTTTATTTATCAGAGTAGAATGATTGAAAAACAAGCGTTTTACAGTAATTTGGTTATCTCATCATTTATAACTAAACATGTAGTGAAAAAGTTATTTACTAAATCTGGCATTGGTAAATTATTTCTCATTCTAAAATACAAGAGCATTATCGTATAGAGTCCACACACATCCGAATGTAATCCTGCAGCGTCGTTTTGTTGTAGTGGAACCATCTGGAATTCTTCTAAGGGAAACTTAAATGGTAACCTAGCGGGGGTCGTCCAAAGGAATCAAAATGTTCCCCGTTACCATTCTCGTCAATGTAGATAACAGTCCAATGCTGACCTGGTTTGTTTGATGGATCCGTGTTCACAATAATTGCACAAGGTCTAGGTGCCCAATCTTGCAATAGTAATGCGCTTTCCAGGGCGCACATAGGCTCCTCAATCTTATGGTTTAAACAACTGTAGGCCTTTACTTCCTTTTTCAATTTTTGAATCGACGGACAGCCACTCTCGTCCAAGTTTAGTATTGGTCTGTTAAGGAATCTTAAAAACTGCTGTTTTTCACTACCCTTAACGTGAATTTTGTTAAACGACAGCAGAGTTCTTATCAGCTCCTCTTGGAAATCGTAGTAGGGCACATACCCTGACCGCCATTTTAAGCCGTGATATTTATCCTCTAAATACTTTATCTGTCTTGACAAGGACTTTGTTATAAAATAATCTCGAGGTGGCTTTATCAGCATCAGCAGTAACGAACCATGATCTGTAATCACGGCAATTTCTTTCGGTATGAATTCGTTATTATGTAGGTAAAATTTTGCGACGCGAGGCTTTCGGCGAAGGCTGTTTCGGTGACCCCACTCCAATCCTCCCCGAACATAACCGAGAATGTAAGACAGCTGTAGGACGTCGCAACCTGTTCTCGGGTCTTCGCCCCTTGTCGTGATCGGAACTTGTTCGTGGGGCTTCATATATTGTCGTGGTATCCTTGGCGGAAAATTTAAATTTGTATTATAATAAGGGGCCTAATGCTAACTAGTAAGACAGGTGTAGGGTTGCGCAACTTGCCTTGTCCCTTGGCGGGAAATTTGAATTTGAATTTGTATTTAAGTCTCTGCAGTGTATGGCTGGAAATATGAATTTGTATGATATATTATATCAATATTATATTATATTCAGTACAAGCAGAATGAGCCAAGATTCCCCCCCCCTACCACCACCTCCACTTTTAATCGGATGGCGTCACTTAAAACGGGTAGGTTTGGGCATGACTACGATCCTTCCCCCACGTGACCACGTCTACTTTCAGCTGATGGGCCCTGCGCACGCATACGGCTCTGGGTCGCGCGTTATGATTAGAGGGCCTAAAGGTAGCCCACGCCACCTGGTTTCTGATTGGTCCTTAGGCTCCGCACAGCCCCCACGCTCTGTGCTCTGGTTGGAGACGTAATGCTCTGTAGTCTGATTGGTTGGCTTTGTTTGTTTGTTGTGCCATCTAGTGAATCTAGTGAATGTTTTCTATAATGGAGGTCCTAGAGGTATATTTTCAAAAATAGATGTAGGTCCCTGTAATTGTTATTGCGGGAGAAATTGAAATTTGAAATAATATTCTAATAGTGGGGACGCGATAAGACAGCTACTGGGTTCCGGTTAGCGGATCTTCGCTCCTTGTCGGGTCTTCACCCCTTGCGTTTGAAATAGTATTCTAATAATGGGGGTCGCATACTATCTCATAAGGCACTCTTAAACTTGTCACAGTCTTAGCCCCACTGCTGTGGCCCCCTTGTCTGTTTGTGTCGCCATTTAGTTGTGTATTTTGTTAAAAGCTAATTGTAGATTTCTGTAATAGGGTCTGATCGTGGTTCCATCTAGCGGTATATTTTAAAAGTATTGGAAGGTGGGAAAGTGGCGCTATCTAGTTGTATATTTTGTAAAAAGCTAATTGCAGATTTCTGTAATAAGGTCTGGTCGTAGTTCCATTTTAAAGGTATGGGAAGGCGGAAAAACTTAAAATTGGAAATAGTATTCCGAACTACACTAGGATGCCGTAACTAGGCCCTCAGTTTCAGCCCATTTCATTCTTGTTTGTTTGTTTGTGTCTCCGTGTACCTTCTTTCAGTTGTCTTGTCCACAAACCTTTCAGGTTTTCCGTCTTTGTTATAGCAACAGAAATGAAAAGGCTAAACGGTTTTAATAGTTTATTATATGTAAAACAACATAAGATTTAGATCTACAAATGAGTGAATAAGTTAACAGTTGGAACCTTACTAAAGATTTAAACAAATATTAAGTTAGGTGGCTTGCCAGCAGGACTTAAGCTACGCATTGTTGTTGAATTAACATCTTGAAAGTTACTACCACAAGACAAATATGTTTTTATTTATTCACTCAGTTTCATTATTACACAGCATAGCAATTATAATAAAACTGCTTTCTCTACACGAATATTAAATTGGTTGTTTTGCCCACTGGTCCTAAAGAATGCATTTAAATTTGTTACGTTGCGAGTTAGTGCTCGTATTTTCTCTCACTACTGAGAATTGATGGTACTGGTTGTTAGGCAACACACCCTGATTTTAGACGTGGCAACTACGCGTTTAAGTATTGCACCACCTTTAAAATATTGGATAAAACTTGAGGATTGGATTGAAGAAAATGTTAAACAGATGATCTTCTCTACGAGCGGATGGCCCCTGACAGGTCACTATTTGTGCCCAGTGCATGCGCAAGCTGTTATTGTGGTTTCTGTCTAAAACAATGCAAATAAAAAGGAAAATTAAAATTTACGGTAATCTAAATAAATTATGCATTATTTTATTTTGTGTTAACTATTATTAAGAACATTAACTGTATTACAAATGGCTGTTGCATCTTACACATATAGCTCTGAAGTTTGATGTTTACTTGTACTTGAAAATTGCTTCGGTGAATATTAATTCTTTATACAGGGTGATCCGTGTTAAGCTTTTAATATTGTTAGATATTAATGAAATTGTGAATGATGGAAAAATTACACTCGAAACTTTTTATATTAATATTAGTTAGAGAGAAGTACACCGAAACATCCAAAAATAGAATGTGAAACCCGATAAACTAGAGTTGCATTTTTAAATAATGGAAGTTTATGTCTATAATGTTGACCAAACAACTTTCAGACAGTAATGGAATGTAAACTATTTGCCATTGTATGAAATTTTGTATATTTTAAATAATGCAAACGCCGACAGATGTGTAAAACAGTAACTAGTTTTTGTAATTTTGTGATTATGAGATGATAGAAGTGTAATTAATTATTAACTAACCGGTTATATCATGTATTTTTTTTAGTAGAAAGTGTCAAAATTTTACATCATTCATTATTTAATGACCAACGATTTGGGAATGTCAAAATAAGTATTAAAGCATTAATTGATTTAATTTCAATTAAAATATCTCTCGACGCGTCTGCCTGTAGATAGGAAAATAGGGAATCTCATTCAGTACACCCACGACCATGCCGATGTTATATAGGCAAGTCGCGCGGACGGGCTTTTTATCATTCACTCATCATAAATCGTTGGTGAAGGATCTTGCTTGTCAAGGGGACCCGTGACCTTCAACAGCTTCCGTATCCACCATCCGTCCAAGTTAACTCTGTTTTAGATGCATCTTCCACCGCTGGGAGTACCTGAATTATGCTCCACTGCAGTACGTGGAGCAGGTCGTTTGAAAACCGAGCAAGTTTAGGATTGGCCCCAAAGAACACCTGAACAGGAGGGCCCGAATCCGCTTTCAACTCCTGGAGAGAACAACCGCTGTCCGCAACCCGTCAATGCCGTAACTTATACTTATTTTAAATGAATAATTTCCAAACGAGTCTTCATTTCTGTACTGGTGCTCGTTGAGGGCAGGCTTCACCTGTCACCACCGAAACACCCCATTACAATAGGCAACATTGTAAAAACAAAAACAATAACCTATAAGAGAATTTTTTGCCGCTAAATTCCGCGTCATATCAAAAAATTGCATAGAACATAATTAACCGATATGTTTAAGGTCTAAGACGAGCTATTTTTATATATTTGAAATTTGCAGCTGCAGAAATATTTGATAAAAGCAAAAAATCACCGCTAATACCCACCACCACCCCCCTCTCCACGGCTGGATTTCTCCCAAAATCTAATCAGCTCTAATTCAAATCAACGCAAGCTTAAATACAAAATTCTGGAGGTATCGTGGATATTAACATACATCAACACACACACACACACACACACACACACACACCGCGCGCGCAAACACGCATACGCACGCGCAAACGCACACACGCGAACAAACAGACACAGAAACACACACATACACACACAAACACACAGCAGACATACACACATGGCCACACCAGCGCTCGCACTCCCACACGCACACAGACATAGACACACGCACACACACGCGCACACACGCGTACACCCTCGCACACACGCACACACACGCGCGCGCATTTTGTAGGTTGGAAGGTCGTGTTGGTATTCCACACCAGATATTTTTTTAAGTTAACATGTATTGTCTATTAATCTGTATCCGACATGAACGTATGGAAGAGGTTGCATAGTTACCCTAGAAAAATTATAATTAAAATTATTTCATTTCTTTTAATTTTTTAAGTCAGGATCTAGATGTCTATTAACATCTGTCTGACATAAAGTTTTAAACGTCTGTCTAACATAGATTATTGTTTTTGTTTTTGCAATGTTGCTCATTTTCATAATGAAATTATTAAGTAGGTTGCATAATTATCCTTAAAAAAATGTTATTACATTTATTTCATTTCTTTTAATTTCCATTTTGTAGGTTGGAAGGTCGTGTGGTGTACCACACCAGATATTTTTCTTAGATAACATCTATATGTCTATTATAACGGGTGCTTTACAAAAATCAAAATTTCGCGCTAAATTGCACGAGATTAGATATTTATGTATTATTTTTCTGAATAAAGAAATGGTTATTGTTTATTTGTATTTGAATGTAATTAATATTAAGATGAAAAGCTTGAGTTTATTTCAATAACTTATCTATATATTCAATTTGAAAATATTTAAATACGCGGCATTTGCAAGTGCATTAATGTGGTGGAAGAGAATGAGACGCTGTTATAATCATGAGTTTTTACGTCAGTCGCATACAGTGAGCGATCACAAACAGTGGCGATAAGTAAGCGAACAGAAAGGGTCACATAAAAAATAAGCGATCGGAATTCGCAGTCTAAGCGACATTGTATAGTCACGCTGCCCTACAAAGTGTTAAAATCACCAATAAGAATTAATTAACGGTGATAGGGAAGAGGTATTAAAATAATAAAAAGTGACATAATAAGTGAAGATAACGCGTTTTGTATGTCTCAGAACCGTAATCAATGTGTTCAAATAGTGAACAATAAACATAATAGACAGTAATCTACCCAAATTGGGAAATCGAAGTATAAAGAACAATAACTCGAATTGTTGATGTGTAAAAAGGGAGCATTCGCGGGTTGTAAATAGCTTGCATTTGTTGCGCAGGCTATTTGTAGTTAAATCTGAACAATTAAGTAAAAACTGAATAGTGGAAACATATCGAACAATTATTTACTATAATCATTAATTTATGAAAGAAAATTAGAAGCGTATTCAACTACACAAAGGTATAAGGAAGGATAAGGACAATAACAGAGAAGCGGTTCCAGGGTGCCGGTAGTTGACATCATCGGAAGAGCAGGCTCTGACCTATCTGCTTCTCCCTTATCATCGATCAAAGAAACGCCAGCATCATCAGTTTTGCAACGAAAATAAGCAATAACCTTTTTTGTTTGTGAGTAGTACACGGATACTTGTCGCCGCCATCTTGGATTTTCTGGGGAAAACCCACCTTTCACATTTTTATACGCCCTCGTGGGGGACGCGTTTTTTACCCCTATGGTTTCTTTGCGGAGGCCTTTTTCAACCCTTGATGGAATTTTCATCCCTAATTAAGGCCTTTTTGTTTTTACTCACTTACTTGAGGGGCGTATTTTTTTATCCCTATTTTATGGCCGCCCCCGTGTAGGACGCGTTTTTTTTCAACCCCTAATTATTTTTTGTTGTATTAAGAGCCTTTTTGACAGAAATTCTTTGTACTTGCTCACGTGAGGGGCAGATGTAGGGGTTGGTCTTGGATCCGAGGCTAAGTCTTGGACTCGAAGGTTATTCTTAGGGTTATTTTTGATGGTCATCTAATTAAGGTCCTTTTTGGTTGTATTAAGAGCAGTGCCCCTGGAGGTTAAGCAAACGCACACGCATATAATGTTGGAAATTGCATAATTACCCTAATAAGATATTATTATTATTAAAATTATCGATCCTACTGCTTTAAAATGGTCATATGCTATTGGGCACGTACCTATACGAGAAATTTATTTATACGTTGTATTTCTAATAAGGAGGTTCTTGTAAGACACGTGTAGGGCTTCGCAACTTGTTCTCGGGCATTCGCCCCCTGGGCGGAGATGGTATGGGAACCCTAACCTTATAAGACAAGTGTAGAGCTTAGCCCCTATCGTGGCCCCCTTGGTGCAACTGTATGCGGGTTCTAACTTAATCTTACAGCTGTAGGCCTTCGCCCCGTCATACAAAATTGTATTCTAATAAGGAGGTTCTTGTAAGACACGTGTAGGGCTTCGCAACTTGTTCTCAGGCCTTCGCCCCCTGGCTGGAGATGGTATGGGAACCTAACCTTATAAGACAAGTGTAGAGCTTAGCCCCTATCGTGGCCCCTCTTGATGCAATTGTATGAGGGTTCTAACTTAATCTTACAGCTGTAGGCCTTCGCTCCGTCATACAAAATTGTATTCTAATAAGGAGACCCTAGCCTTGTAAGACAGGACTTGTATCAGAGTCTGAGCCCAGGTCCCTTTGAGTAAAAATTTGTTTTTAGTGCCATCTAGTTTGCGGAAATCAGATTATAGTTCAAAACTGAATACATTAAAATCTAATTAAATATAACATGAAATAATAAATAATTTCTATCCTAATGCAATGCTACTTTTTATATAGGCGGATTCTCTCTTTGTAAACAGGCACCACCTATACATTCAGAAAATTATATCTGATTTATTTGAGGGTTCAATTACATACACATAAAATTGTTTCATAGAAACGTGTTCGTTAACTGTTATAAAAACCCCTTAAAAAGACTGGAAAGTAATAATTACTTATATATAACATAGAGTTAAATTAAATTAACATGTTTTTAAGAATATCAAACTGATATAATGGAAATAAAAGGCAAAAGGTTTTAATGGTTTATTATTATACGAGAATTAACAATAACTACAATTTTAAAATCCACGAATACGTACGTACCAACTATCTGTAGAGCTGATCTTATAACGTCATCCTATAAGAGTAATAATACATTTTAAAAATCTTTATCGACATTTTTTGTTAGCAATATCAGGTAAAAAACATATACAATGTGTCCCAAATTTGCTTCTCTATAAAGTGATCTCGGCTCCTGTTAAACTTACGGCAAAGGTTAAATGAGGAAAGTTTTAGAGGAAGCTTAGAGCATTCGATATCCGGTTTCAAATTTACGATCGGTCAATTGGTTTTGAAAATATCGGCGAAAAACCGAAAATGGCGGATTTCGTTTTTCGCCAGTAAATCCTAAATGGTTAATTTGACAGCTGTCACAATGTGAGATTATTCGGACAATTTTTTAAGACGAATAAGATGGCGTTTATGACATGTCACAATCGTCTTTTGTTATCCCACAATCTGCCTCAACTTTCATTTTTCTTATGGCCGCCATATTGGATTTTTTGATGTTTGGAAAGACCGCAATATTTCCAGTTTAGTGATGTCTCACAAGTGCATAAAAGATTAGAGTTTCATCGAAATATCACACTTTCTAAAGTTGGGTCTTATTTATTATTATTAGTAGGACGTGATTTATTTGTCAGTAAAATTGGGTTTCATTTTTTCCATATAAGGTGACTTCGACGTTAAATAATTCAAAGTAGTACGCTTTTCTGTCATTAAAATCATAAACGTGACACACAAATTGTAAAAACCTGTTGAAAATGACCGGTATTCCCTATTCAAATGAAGAATAGTTTGAGATGTTAGCGCTTTACTTGCAGTCAAACGTGTCTTACAAGAACCTCCTTATTAGAATACAATTTTGTATGACGGGGACAAGGCCTACAGCTGTAAGATTAACTTAGAAGCCGCATACAATTGCACCAAGGGGGCCACGATAGGGGCTAAGCTCTACATTTGTCTTATAAGGTTAGGGTTCCCATACCATCTCCGGCCAGGGGGCGAAGGCCAGAGAACAAGTTGCGAAGCCCTACACGTGTCTTACAAGAACCTCCTTATTAGAAATACAACGTATAAATAAATTTCTCGTATAGATAAAAGATCATCCGAGCGTACCCAATAGCATATGACCATTTTAAAGCAATAGGATCGATAATTTTAATAATAATAATATCTTATTAGGGTAATTATGCAATTTCCAACATTGTATGCGTGTGCGTTTGCCTAACCTCCAGGAGTACTGCTCTTAATACAACCAAAAAAGACCTTAATTAGATAACCATCAAAAATAACCCTAAGACCAACCCCCGAGTCCAAGACCTAGCCCCGGCTCCAAGACCAACCCCTACATCTGCCGCTCACGTGAGCAAGTACAAAGAATTGCTGTCAAAAAGGCTCTTAATACAACAAAAAATAATTAGGGGTTGAAAAAACGCGTCCTACACGGGGGCGGCCATAAAATAGGGATAAAAAATACGCCCCTCAAGTAAGTGAGTAAAAACAAAAAGGCCTTAGGGATGCAAATCCCATCAAGGGTTGAAAAAGGCCTCCGAAAAGAAACCATAGGGGTGAAAAAACGCGTCCCCCACGTGGGCCTATAAAAATGTGAAAGGTGGGTTTTCCCCAGAAAATCCAAGATGGCGGCGACTAGTGTCTGTGTACTACTTTTGTGTTAATAAATAAAACCTTTTTATGTGTTTAATTTCTCGAAACTTTACATTTGACTGTCACAATTAAACGGACACAATCGTTTAATTCTGATAAAGATTTTATTTGTTACATTTTAGTTTTAAGAAGGTTATTGTAGATTTAGGTTTGATTTTATAAATATTTGTAAACATATTGATGCATTTTCGTTCAGATTTGGAATTTAATTGAATGAGGATATCGTTTGATTTACTTTTATTGCCAAAGAGTATTAGCATTAAAAGGCTTATACAAATATTGAAAATATAAATGCAGAAAGAAGTCAACTCAATATGAATCCAGTTAAATAAATAAATCAGAATGGGCATAATTCTGCGCACTGATAACAGAAATCGTTTCTTTATGTTAACTTGAGCTAGCCGGTGCAACCAATTAAGCAAGAAGTTAGTAAACATAAAGCTTAAAATTCATTTACGCAAACTGAAATTAGTTAGCACTCAAAGTAAAAATTAACTAGTAAATGATATCTTCATAAATTGAATCCATTCAATTTTAATAAAACGTAATAAAAAATAATCATCTCAGGTATTAAATTTTATTCAAAAATGTTGGAATTATAAAAAAGTTTAAAAGAACTCAAATCTGATTCTTTGGAGCGGGTATCTAACGCCCGTTGCACTATTCACGTCTATCTGAAATGAAGCTTAAACATCCATATAACATTGATTATTGTTTTTGTTTTTACAATGTTGCCTATTTGGTTATTAACACAGGAGATACATTATCCCAAAAATATTGTTATTAAAATTATTTCATTTCTTTTAATTGTCACTTTTTTAGGTTGTAAGGTAGTACATGGTTCCACACCAGATATTTTGTAATTTTTAGGGACGTTAAGACTTACAGTGGCGTTACAAACGTCTTTTCATCCTACATAGATTATTTTTAACAAATGTTGAGACGCTCTTAAAATAGTAAAATGTTACTTCATTTACACAATATTGTTGACTAACATAGTAAGTGCGTGATTTAAACAGACAATGCCACACAGTTTTATGGACTTAAATTTCAATTTTCTTTATACTTCGTCAAAAGTATAATTGCTATAATTTCCTCATAATCTTAAAGTTTGCAAATTACATAATATAAAATGCCCATTAAATTCATTTTTAATTTTTATAATGATAAAATAGTTTCCCGTGACATTGAATATTTATTTTTGTCGACTAAACCAAAGATTAGGGATATACTCCATAATCTTTGAACTAAACTATATAGTAGGTGTGTTATGTATGGAATATACATGTATATACATTTTTTGACAGATTGCGGCAATTTTAAAAAATCTCCAATATTATTGTGTTTGATTAAATAAATATTAGGGTTAAAGTTGAATTTTACTTTCGATCACAAGCTAAAGTTGCTTTGTTCGTATTTACACGTACCGTTTTAAGGTCTTTTCTTCAAAAATTTAATAGTAAGTAAGGAAATGGTTTGATTAATATAGGATTTCCTGTACGGATAAGTATTTGATCTCTTTGGTGTTTTCTGAGCGATTGTTTACTGCGGATACGTAATTAACTTTTTATATATTAAATTTTCCTTAGATAAATAATAAAGAAAAATTTGATTGGTTAATTTATTTCTCATCATAAACCACGTCATTTGAATTTCAAGTTTTACAAGGCCATGTTTACGTAAATAGAGAGCTCGACCAATCGGTGAGTGTCGTCGTCATCGGTATATCTTCCAAATTTCACGCTAGTTCTTTAAACATGGCGTATGCGAGTGTAGTGAATTATATCGTTGCACAAGCTGCAGAAAATGTAAACGAAACTGCAACAAATGCAACCACTAAACCCCCAAGCACACCTGAGGGTATTGCAGTTGCATATGGAAGTCTCGTTATAATGGCTCTTTTACCTATATTTTTTGGATCATACCGCTCAGTCAGCTTCCATAAGGAACAAGTAATAACACTACAACTTATTATCATAATTTAAAAATTAATTTTCCAGAAACGTGAAACGATGACAACAAAAGATGCAGCGATGTTTCCGATTATGGCTTCAATTGCATTATTTGGACTGTACATTATATTTAAGCTGTTTTCAAAAGAGTATATTAATTTACTGCTCACTGGATACTTTTTCTTTTTAGGTGTATTAGCATTAACACACGTTCTTAGGTTTGTTCACTTACACTTAATTTATTTTAACCTCACTTTCTCTTATTACAGTCCAATTGTAAGCAAATTAGTACCTGCTGCAGTTCCAAATATAAAATATCACATATTGTTTACGCAAGGAGAGGACGATAGTAAACAAGACATTATTAATTATAAATTTTCTTCGCATGATATAGTTGCGCTGTTTTGCTGTTTAGGAGTTGGGGCATGGTATTTGTTACAAAAACATTGGGTAGCAAATAATTTATTTGGTTTGGCATTTGCTATAAATGCGGTGGAACTTTTACATCTTAACAATGTTGTAACTGGCTGTATCCTTCTTTCTGGTCTTTTTATATATGATATATTTTGGGTATTTGGAACAGATGTAATGGTAACAGTAGCGAAAAGTTTTGAGGCGCCTATTAAATGTATGTTCTTAATTTAAAATTCTTATAATTTATTACTTTTATGCTTTTTAGTGGTTTTTCCTCAAGACCTATTAACACACGGGCTTTCTGCTAACAATTTTGCAATGTTAGGTTTGGGAGATATTGTTGTTCCGGGAATATTTATTGCACTACTCTTACGTTTCGATCACAGTTTAAATCGACAATCAAAACTGTACTTCCATGCTACATTTATAGCATATTTCTTAGGATTAATGGCTACAATTTTTGTAATGCATATGTTTAAGCATGCCCAACCAGCATTACTATACTTAGTTCCAGCATGTCTAGGAACACCACTAGCCCTTGCACTCATTAAAGGAGATCTAACTGCACTTTTCAAGTAAGTTTTTACTAATTTTTTACATTCAACTAAAAATATTTTTAAAGGTACGAGGATAATGAAGATAGTAAAGAAAATACAAAGAAAGATGAAAAACAAGCAAAATCAGAATCGAAAAAAGTTAAATAATCTTCCATTACGTATACCATCCTATATTATTATTATAATTAAAAATTACCTACAGCTCGCACAATGTACATTATTTTGTTATAATTGATCTTTAAAATATAAAAAGAGCCTTTCCGTTACATAACTTTTATTTTAGTAAAAAAGAAATATTAAAAAATCACTCATTAGCCAAATCTTTGGCAGTAATGTTCGGTAAATCTGTAATACCGTCTTTATCAATAATCTGCACCTTAAAATTAGGCAAATTTATGATAAGACGTTTATGAACTTCTCGTACACATTTTTTCAAAATCTCATATGCTTCTTCTTTTGATAAATATTCATTATAATAACGGTCCATAATTGAAAGAGAAAAGAAACCACCATAACCGTGTGAAGAAAATTTCACATCTGCCATTGAAGCTAAGTAGTCTACAAAAAATAATTGTGGCCCATCTTGTTGATCGTATCCGGCTAATAACATATTAACATGGTATGCATTCTGAAATATATAGAAGTGAATAAATTATCATTAATAAAAAAATATCATACTCTGCTTCGCAAAGCTTCAGCCAAATTTCTTCTAGTAAATGCTGCAGCAGCCTTTGGCCCAAGCTGGTAACCATTACGCATTTTATACAATTGTATATTTTTTGCAATATATTCTGCAAATTGTGTTGTATCGCCTTGATCTCCGCTAATTGCCATAACCAGTTTATCGGACAATTTGTGCAATTTATTTTCATCTTAAAGCAAAGTATTACAAAAAGATTCATTGTTTTTCAATTAACTTACCAGTTTTCATGACCATAATGCTCTGAGCTCTAGTCATATCAGCAGCTATAATTACAAAATCTTTACATTTTAGTCCTAGTAGACACTCCATTTTAATCTTTCAAAATTTTAATAGAAAATGCTTAGTAATCTAAGTATAAGGATATATAGGTTATGGTTTTAATGTACTACACCAACGACCTCTGTTGTTCACCTCGAAAAACTTGTCAATAAGCGATGTTGCCATTATACTCAAGAATTCATTTTATTACCTTCCAAACTACTTATACATATGAAGGTATAGTAGCGCCGGGGAGAGGTGTCTCATGGCGGACTCGAGAATGGGGATATAATTATTACTGTGAAATGCATCTGTTTCCCTTTATCTTAGTGCGAAGTTCCCACTTAAAGAAAGACGGATTATATAATATATAGATCTGCTATATATTTTAAATGCAGGACTTAAAAAGGTATGTCGATTCTAAAGTCAAAGCGCATGACGCTGTCAGATGTCTTCTTGCTATTTAACCTCAAATTATTTTTCGTATTTCGTTTCGTATAATCGCATCGTGTGTTGACAGCACGGCTTAAATTTGAAAATAACCTAGAAACATTGACGATGTTTTGTTGGTATTCAAAATTACTAACTATATGAACCAATAAGGACATACGTTTTTAAAATCTTGAACCATGCTTTACTAAAAGATAAGTCATAAGACACCTCTCGCCGGCCCGTGCATATCTAAATCGACTTATTAGCTCATTTGGCTTCGGATCAAACTGTTATATCGATTAATTATATTCTATGCAATTTTTTGATATGACGCGTAATTTAGCTGCAAAAAAATTCTTAAAGTAGAATTTAAGTGTTTTTCATTATCTGAATAAATATTAATTTTAGAAAAAATGTAGACGATTCTTAACGAAAACTTAATTTTACATCAATTTTCTTTACAAAGTTTTTTAATGTAAAGCGTAATAAATATAAAAATTAAATAAATATGATTGAAAATGCTGAAGCTGTATAATCGATATTTTTATAGAAGCGGGGGGCTTTAGAATTTTTTTTTAACGTTAACATGTATTTATGTCTATGAATCGTTATCTGACATGAAGTTTTAAACGTCATTCTGGCATAGATTACTGTTTTTGGTTTTACAATGTTGCCTGTTTTCGTTATGAATGTATAAAAAAGAGGATTCATAATTATACTAAACAAACTGATATTAAAATTATCTCATTCCTTTTAATTTAAGCTGTCTGTTTGACATAGATTATTGTTTTTACGTTTACAATGTTGCCTATTTTTGTAATGAACTTCTTATAAAGGATGTATAGTTATGCTCAAAAGAATGTTATAACAATTATTCCATATCTTTTAATTTCCATTTTGTAAGTTGGAAGGTCGTGTGGTATTTCACACCAGATATTTTAAGGATAATTATACAACCTCTTTTATAATAAGTTCATTACGAAAATAGGCAACATTGTAAACGCAAAAACCATTATCTATGTCAAACAGACATTTAAAACTTCATGACAGACAGGTTAATAGACATCTAAATGCTAACTTCCAATTTTAATGTTTACCTTGCAACCTACACACACGCACGCACCCACGCACGCATGCACGCACGCACCCACGCGCACACACACACACACACACACACACACACACACACAGACACAGACACAGACACAGACACAGACGCAGACACCGACACCGACACCGGACACGGACGCGGGCGCGGACGCGGGCGAGGGCGCGGGCACCGGCACCGACACCGACACGGGCACGGGCATGGGCACGGTACGAGCACGGTCACGGGCACGGACACGGACACGGACACGGACTCGGACACGGACACGGACACAGACGCAGACAGGCACAGACACAGACACAGACACAAAGGCATAGGCACAGACACAGACACGGACACCGACAAGGACACGGACACGGACACGGACACGGACACGGACACCGACACAGACACAGACACAGATACAGACTCAGATGCAGACGCAGACGCAGACACAGCCACAGACAGACACACAGACACACAGACACGGACACGGACACAGACACAGGCACAGGCACAGACACAGGCACAGACACAGGCACAGACACAGACACAGACAAAGGCATAGACACAGACACAGACACAGACATAGACACAGACAAAGGCATAGGCACGGACAAGGACACGGACACGAAACACCGACACCGACACGGACACGGAGACGGACACGGACCCAGACATACAGACACAGACATACAGACACAGACACACAGACACAGACAGGCACAGGCACAGGCACAGACACAGACACAGACACAGACACAGACACAGACACAGACAAAGGCATAGGCACGGACACGGACACGGACACGGACACGGACACGGACACCGACAAGGACACGGACACGGACACGGGCACGGACACCGACACAGACACAGACACAGACAGAGACACAGACACAGACACAGATACAGACTCAGATGCAGACGCAGACGCAGACGCAGACGCAGACACAGACACAGCCACAGACACAGACACACAGACACACAGACACGGACACGAACACGGACACGGACACGGACACGGACACAGGCACAGACACAGGCACAGGCACAGACACAGGCACAGACTCAGACACAGACACAGACAAAGGCATAGACACAGACACAGACACAGACACACAGACACGGACACGAACACGGACACGGACACGGACACGGACACGGACACAGGCACAGACACAGGCACAGGCACAGACACAGGCACAGACTCAGACACAGACACAGACAAAGGCATAGACACAGACACAGACACAGACACAGACACAGACACAGGCACAGACAAAGGCATAGGCACGGACACGGACACGGACACGAAACACCGACACCGACACCGACACGGACACGGAAACGGACACGGACACGGACCCAGACATTCAGACACAGACACACAGACACAGACAGGCACAGGCACAGGCACAAACACAGACACAGACACAGGCACATGCACAGGCACAAGCACAGACACAGACACAGGCACAGACAAAGGCACAAACACAGACACAGACACAGACACAGACAAAGGCTGAGGCACGGACACGGACACGGACACGGACACGGACACGGACACGGACACGGACACGGACACGGACACGGACGCAGACGCAGACGCAGACGCAGACGCAGACGCAGACGCAGACGCAGACACAGACAGCCACAGACACAGACACAGACACAGATACAGACACAGACACAGGCACAGACAAAGGCATAGGCACAGACACAGACACAGACACACCGACACGGACACGGACACAGGCACAGGCACAGGCACAGGCACAGGCACAGGCACAGACACAGGCACAGGCACAGACACAGGCACAGACACAGACACAGACACAGACACAGGCACAGACAAAGGCATAGGCATAGGCACAAACACAGACACAGACACAGACACAGATACAAACAAGGGCATAGGCACGGACACGGACACGGACACGGACACGAACACGGACACGGACACAGACTCAGACGCAGACGCAGACGCAGACGCAGACGCAGACACAGCCACAGACACAGACACGCAGACACAGACACACAGACACAGACACACCGACACGGACACGGACACAGGCACAGGCACAGGCACAGGCACAGGCACAGGCACAGGCACAGACACAGACACAGACACAGACACAGACACAGGCACAGACACAGACACAGATACAGACACAGACAAAGACACAGACAAAGGCATGGGCACGGACACGGACACCGACACCGACACGAACACGGACACGGACGCAGACGCACAGACACAGAGACACAGACACACACACGCACACACACACACACACACACGCACTCGCACACGCACACGCACACGCACGCACACACACACACACACACACATATATATATATATATATATATATATATATATATATATATATATCGCTAAATCGACTTATGAGCTCATTTTACGACTTTGAGCCAAATTTCGCCTAGATCGGCGGATGTCTGTGTGTGTGTGTGTGTGTGTGTGTGTGTGTGTGTGTGCTGTGCGTGCGTGTGTGTGCGTGTGCGTGTGCGTGCGTGCGGTGCGTGTGCGTGTGCGTGTGCGTGTGCGTGTGCTGCGTGTGCGTGTCGTGTGTGGTGCGTGCGTGCGTGCGTGCGTGCGTGGTGTGTGTGTGGGGGGGGGGGGGTCAATTACCTGGAAGCTACCGGTTATCGCAGCAGAAAAGGGGAGAAAGGATCTAGAGGGGTTAACTGGTAGGTACGAGTGCACAAATTAAGGTAACAGATCAGCCTTATTTGGTTTTGTTGACAGTTTTAATAGTTTTCTAACTTCTTGTCGAGCGGACGAATACATTTTTTGTGTGCAATTTTACTCAGTAGTTCTGTGGATGAGTAAATTAAGTCTTTCTTTTAGAAGTGTATTCACCCGTGAACCAATCATCCGTTTTGTTCTGTTTTTGCTAAATAAATTTACGTATTGCCGAATTTTGGTGTTTATAAAATTAAGATACCATTTATTAGTTTTAGGAATTGACACTTGTGGGCATCATTCCAACCTTATCAATAGGATATTATGAAATTGATGTCTACTTTTTTTTAACGTCTGTAACCACACATTGGATATTTATGTTTGATTAATGGGTGGGTGGGTGGGTGGGTGCGGCATGCGTGCGTGCGTGCGTGCGTGCGTGCGTGCGTGCGCGCGCGCGTGCGTGCGTGCGTGCGTGCGTGTGTGCGTGTGCGCGTGTGCGCGTGTGTGTGTGTGTGTGTGTGTAACTAGCGGGGCTATATTATTATTTACTATGATGTAGTCAATTAGGCTTCTGAGACCGCTTGCTGACCATGTGTATTTGTTAGTCTTTTTTTGCGGAATAACGTGTTTGTGATTTTCAGATTATTATTATATGTAGTAAACTGTCTTAATTCAATTCCATTATTACTCATTGCTTCTTCTCCGTATAGGCCAACTGCGTTTTGTATCGGTGTATTCCCCTCCCTAGCATTGAGATCTCCTGCTAATATTATGTAGTTATTTGGTTGTAATTTATTGATGGTTCTTTGTAGGGTTTTATAGAATGTTTGGATTTCTGGGTGTTTTCCTTCCTCAGGGGCATACAGTCGTATAACCGTGAGTGGTCCTCTTTTTGTTTTAAATTAAACTTTCAGTATTCTTTCGTTTACATTTTGTAGTTTTCTACCGCATCTTTCCACTCTTTGTCTATTGTCAGTGCTACCCATGCGCCTGCTCTCTGTTTTTGTGCTAGTCCAGTCCATCTGATCAGGTTTTCTTCGATAACGACTGTTCCTTTTAGTTTTTTCTTGGTGTCTGTTGCTATCATAACGTTAATACCTTTCATTTTCATTATATCGCGAATTTCTAATTGTTTCGTTGCTATGCTTCGCGTGTTCCATGTGGCAATCTTTAGTGCGTTGTTTATCCATTTTCCGTATAGTATTGTAGGTAGCGGACCGCGAAAATGTTATTATTGTAATAAACGTTTGTCAAATCGCCATTGTTACCACGATAGAAAGATAATTAGTGGATTTTTAATATCTTGATCATAAGTCGTAAGTTACTAATGTTTTCAAAATATTTTTATCTAAGGAATGTAGGATTGTTTGTAACTAATATGTATGTAAACACATGTTAGGGGTGAGTGGCAGGAGCACGCTTAAAAATGCTTTACTGAAGGAGCGTAACAAATCATTGGAATTTTTCTTATGCGCGCTCTTGATGTAAAAATGTCATTGGTCTAATGATTAATTGTGGCGAGACGGACCACGATGAAAAGATATCGTTGTTACTGGAGACCCGTAAATATAAGGTTGTTACAGACGAATGCATATTTTTAAAATTAAGATGTCGTGCAATATTTACTATGAAACTACTCCAACATAAGTTAGTGTTTCTTGCTTTTTTTTATCACTTTTGAAAGACGGGGGTGGTTTTTCAGGAGTAGATATAGTTATGTTTGGATCGGGGGGAAGGTAGTTACAGAGAGCTTTTCAATCGAGCCAGACCGATTTTTGCGTTAATTAAATCCCTTCATTGTAAACAGTTTGTCTTTAAAATAATTCGTGCGTGTACATTCTCCTTTTGAATTCGCCAACACTAAGTTGTCTTTTCTTTCGGGGTTAAACCGCGTCTATTAACGATTTGTGCCTGTAATCTATTAAGGGAATATTTATTCTAGTGATTATTTTGCACAGCTATCTTATTCGTACGCGGACTCCTTAAGCTGAAATCTGCTAAAATAGAAGGACACTACAGGGCCCTCTCCCGCGGGTATTTGTGCGAATTAGCATTATTGATTGTTGTTTATATTTATAAGGGTGTAAAGGTGGCTGGTGAATGGGTATAGGATTCCGCACGTTATTAATTGTAAAAGGCAATTGCCTGTTGGTACAAACTCCCAAGCCAGACCATTAAACACCTCGAATTTTATATTTATTGTTTTTATATGTTGTATAGATGAATGTGTAACCGGAGAGAGAAGCACTGTATGTTGGTAACACACTCAAACATATATCAGTCACGATGTTAGTGATCTATATATAACGTACGCTTGTAAGGCTTTGTTTTAATGAGTTTTTATTTCAGTTTGTTGAAGTTGAATTATTTGCCTGCGAGCGGATTTCTCTTTTTTATGTGCTTTATTACAATGTGACTTATGTATTTTGTGCTTTAGTTGTCACAACAATTAGGTAATTTTTAAATTCCTAGTCTGTTTTCTTTTGATCCTCGCATTTACGTTAGTACTTGTGCAATTTTACTGTTGTATTTTATATGTGCCGTGATTTGCTTTATTATTTTATGTGCTTATTTACCGGCATGATTGGTTTTTTAAAAGAGCCACATGTTTGGTGTTACAATTTTTATTTTGATTGTTTATAACCCAATTGTGAGTGTGACTATGTGTGCTCTCTTTATTATTGTGTTTCTGTGTAACTAAACTCCTTTTTATTCATTTTCTCTTAATGTTATAATTTTGTACGCACTTTAACCTGATTTAATGGTGTTTTGTTATATATTTAACCCTTTAATTGTTTCTTTTTTGTGTTATTTGGTTTATTAATGTTCTTGTGCAATTGCTTATTTATAAATAAAGTGGGTTTTATTGGTGGTTCTTTCCCACAATAGTAGATTAACGGGCTGAATTACCGGTCGCAAAGTGCGTTGATTTTAATTTGAGTAGTTTCATTTTTTTACCTGCCCGCATGATACAACACGTACCTTATCCAGACTATCTCATTTAGATAACATAACGTACCTAACACTAGACGGCCACTTCGTTTAATCAGGTTTGAGGTTTGCGAGTAATTAAATATCAGACTTGTAAATAAATGATAATGTTTTAGTTATTGCCCGGAAAGTAAGGCAGGCAATTAATTTGAGTAATAGTGACATTATTGTCAGTCAAGTCAAGATAAATTACTTAGCGATTGTTTGGTTCTTGAATTTACATTATTGCAAATAAGTTCAAATTACTCTTTTCAAGATAGGGTACCTGGGGGACGTTACAGTATGGAGTGCCAATCCATGGCTATAGGCAAGTTAGATGATGGGGTTGCCATCTCGAGGCCTTCTAACTTTCCTGATTTTTCTGTAGGGGTGTATCTTCCCTTAGCCAACTGTAACGGTTTTCAGGCGCCAGAAACTCGCCTTCGCCCTCTATCGTTAGCGTTAACTGATTTTTCTGTAGGAGTGTATCTTCCCTTAGCCAAATGTACCGGTTTTCAGGCGCCAGAAACTAGCCTTCGCCCCCTCTCATAGGGTTAACCAGGGGATACGAACATGGGTGCAAGAGTAGGATATGTTGGTGATGCTATAGGATGATATAATAACGGCGGCATTTCTCACTTTTTATGTTTGAAGCATATTGGCATCTGCTTCAAACCTGAGACCAATCTCACCAACTTTACCCCCCCCCCCCCCATCCGTCACCACGAATAATTGTTCTCCGTCTGATGACGGTTTTAGAAAAATAAAACATTGTCCTTAAAAATATACCGAAAAAAGAGGAAGGGAGTAAACAAGTGCAGTTGCGTATGTATTTTGCGACATTGCATTGACATTATTAAAATTTTTGTTAAATTTGTTGTTTTGATTATGGAGTTTTTCATTGGTAGTCTTCGTCTGCTAGTGTTCGAAAAAAACGGATTAATACGTAGGTACTTTATTAATGAGCTATACTTGAATATTCATACCAGTGCAAACACGTGATCAATATTTGACTTAGTTACCATTTGTTCATTGTTTAATGAGTAAGAGATCCTTCCATTAGGAAATTGATATAAAAATGTTTGAAACTCTAATCGTATTATACTTGTTTCATTTTACTATCGCTATGAATTCCTTTCTATCCGACTATATGGGGCAAACCCTAATAGGTCTAAGTTTTTGTAAATTATATCGTCAGTGTTTTATATTTAATGCAATATTTCAAACATTAGTTTAAATTCCAGGTTACAGCTATACAAATTTAAATCTAAATATCTGGTGTGGAACACCACACGACCTTCCAACCTACAACAAGGAAATTAAAAGTAATGAAATAATTTACATCGATTGGGCTATCGAGATACAAGCCCCAATCAATGTAAAAATTTACATCGATAACTCAGTTGGTTATAACGCTACTTTAGCAAAGTAAATGTCGTAGGTTCAAATCCTGCTCGAGAAAAACTTTTTATTTATGTATTTAATAAAATTAATTAATAATTTTTAAGAATTGTGAATTATCAAAATACAGACACGTAAACGTCTAACAAATAAAGCACAAGTATTCCAAACAAGGGAGGTGTTAGGCAAACGGCTATATATTGTAAAAATGGGAACAAAAGGATGTCATAAACTTTATCACACGGTGTTCTGTACTTGACACTTAAATAGAACACATAAACTAGCCAATAGTGCTGTTTTATATAACCGAATTTCAGTTCACCCCCTCGTACTAACACTGCAGATGCATATCTGACATCAAAACGAAGTTTGGTTATGGGAGTATAGTTGAGTTTAGAGCGGCAGATCAGCTGGTTATCTTCACGGGCGCTTGATCTGCCCAAATTCGCGGTCAGCAAATGCAAAAAAATGGAATAATTGAGCTACATAAGATATGAAAGCTGTAATTTACAATTACTGTTCTCCACAACTAACGGAGATGGATTCCAACTCGTTCCAAGCAGTTATTATTTAGCTCTATTTTAAGACATGAATTGCACCAAGTACAAAAAATAATTAAGAAATAATCCTTGATAAGGAATTTTTTGGAAGAATTGGAATCGCGTCAATGTTCCAAAACACAAAAAGGTGTCTGAGTCAACGGTTTATCAAAACTAATGTCCAAACTTTTTAAACTTCCCAACATCGATTTACAAATGGCCATACAAACGCACTAGGTCAATGTTAACCTTGTCATGAAATAAATGAATCCCAGTAGAAAAACCAAGCAGGTCAGACATCCTTACCAGAAACAAAAGCGCATCATTATATATTGGCAGATGAATGGGGCGGGATACTTGGATTGAAAAGACGTAAAACTAAATAATTCCAAAACAACCTACCAAAATTCGACGGGGCGATGAAGAAATTTAACTCATTGGTAAACTATGGTGAAACATGCTTTGTAAATGACTTTTGGCGACAAAAGGTCATAATGGAAAAAATCTGTGATTTTGAACGAATCCTATTCTTCAAAAATTGTACCATTCGCCATATTTGCAGGAAGAAACTCTAGTGGTTTATTTTGATCAAGTTCTTTTTGAAGACCGGTTTGAATTTTGAGAAACAGCATGTCGTTAAAGTATTAATGGATGACAACCTGTGCAATCATAGACACAGTTTCACCTTTTGTTCCACTAAAGAGATAGGAGAAACTGCATAATATGTAATACAATATAAGGATTTTATCTTAAAGCAATATTTTCAATTATTCTGATGCAGACGAAGTGGACTTAGAGGGTTTAAAAAATGTTGACTTCGTACCTCTAAAGAGAATGAGTATTTTGTTGACATAGTCCAAGAGATAAATGAGTTCATCATTTTTAAAATCCCGGGACGTACACCCACAAACGTGTACACGGGTGTGGGAAGCCCGGATGTCCTAGACGGCTGAACGCTAGCCGTCTCCTGATACACAACCACGAGCTGTACTTCAGACACTCTAGCAGGGCATATCAAGAGAACGCTGTACAAGGAGCGGCCGGAAGTCCTGGCTTAATCACTCCAACCAAGAGGAGAAAACCTGAATAAAAATCCTAAATCCTAGGGTGTAGTGGGTCAGGCCAAGGGATGTGTGACTGTATAGAAGATCAGCTACTACTGACCCCACCTCAAGACACCAGTAGCAACCCCGTTGCATTGATTCACCTTCCACGGTAGCAGAAGGCTCTTATCGTGGTGACCTTTCTTGATCCATACTCGTGGGAACAATGTAGACCACAATGTATTAGAAAAAGCTAAAGAAGAGGATCCTAAAACGGAGGACTCTTTTGAACGGCCTTCTGAGATACCTTAGACGCGGGGATCAGATACACCTGATGGAGTAGCAGCAACACCAATAACAAAGGGGAGTCAAATTTACAATTCACTATAGCACATACCTTGAACATAATGAATAAGGAAACAAACCTGCCTTCGTAGCATGGCGTAGACAGGAGGTAATTGATATAACAATAGCCAGCTCATTTATGGCTAATTTTGTTAGGAACTGTCATGTCTCAGATGAAGAAAGTTGTTCAGATCACAGGTACATACAATTTACAATAACAGGTCTAACCAAAATGATAGATGAGTATTGAAACCCGCGCAAAACGAATTGGGCGTCTTATAAGGAGGACATAAGTAGTTACTTGCCGGGAACCAACACTTGGATTCGCAACTACTCAGATTTAGAGACGCAGCCATGGAGTCACTGACAGACGCGATTGCCTCTATTGTTGAAGAGAACTGTTTTCCAACTCAAGAACTCACGGAACAAAGAAAACATACAAGAAAGGTCTTTAATGGGGCGAAAAGTACAGGAGATTCGGAAACCTACCGGCTATCCCTCACTGAGCACAATAGAGCACTAAGAAAGGCTAAAAGGGCATCCTAGAGGAAACACTGCGATGAAATCGAAAAGACTCCGGAGAGTGCCAGGCTGTACAGCATTTTGTCCAAAGAAACTCAGTGCTCGATAAATAAACCCAGCTAGACAGCGGTAAATACACGAAAACAGAAAAAAATTATGACCGAACTTCTTCGGAAAAACTTTCCTGGTTCGGAACTACTATTAAATCAATCGCCTGAGGAGACACATATGGGGGCTTGGGTACCATGAGTGAAAGGGCATCAAAAGCGGAGGGGTTTATAGCTAGAAAGGTTATTACCTTTGATAGAGTCAAATGGGAAATCGACTCGTTCAAGCCATACAAATCACCGGGACCTGACAAAATATACCCGGCGATGCTGCCGGTGGGACCAGAACTCATCATTACTATACTGTGTTCTATTCTAAGGGCCAGTCTAGCAATGAAATACCTTCCTCGGAGATGGAGAGTCGCTAGAGTGGTCTTGATTCCAGGCAGAAGGAGACGACTAATCCCAGGCAAAGCGGGCGTATACAGTGCAATTCGAAGCGAGAGAATCACAACCCCGCTTGTAAAATGCGCTACCGTATTCGGTATTTCAAACGGAGATATACACTATACTGCAGTCAGTTATTAGTTTCCCAGAAATTCGCGCAAGAGGTCATATACAAACTGTTAATTATAGTTTTTTGCTTTTTGTGTTCCTTACTGTATACGGTATAATTTTATTAGTCAATAAGGAACACCCTTGTTTTTGAGTTATGTTTGAAGTGTTTTTGTTAAATATAGGGTGTCCCAATAGAAACGCCGGATTTAATAATGCAGAAAATAAGCTATATTTGAAAGAAATGACATATTCATACATGAACACAAAGGGCACACGTTCCGATTTAAGTATGAAAAATGACATCTGGCATATGTCCACCATGAGACGCTCTGCAGCTAATGACTCTGACAATGAAACTTGTGATTACTTTTGCACAGTCTTGCGCCTGGAGTTCGGCGCTGACACGTCGAATTTCCTGCTTCAGGTCTGGTATGGTTCGGGGATTGTTTTCATAGACCTGTCATTTGAGAAACCCCCAAAGAAAGAAGCACGGTGTCAGGTCGCATGACCTTGGTGGCCAGTTTTGGTCACCTCTGCGCGAAAGATCTCGCTTTGGAAATTTCTCTTGCAACAGATGAATAGTCTAGTTGGAGATGTGGCATGTAGCGCCATCTTGCTGGAACCACAACTGTCATCCAAATAAGGCCACAAGAAATTCCTAACCATATTACGGTACCATTCTCCATTAATTGTTGTGGCATTATCACCATCATCGTCGAAAAAATAAGGCCCTGTCACTCCACCGGTCCAAAGTCCACACCAAACAGTCACTCGTTGAGGGTGTAATCCCTTTTTAATCATTTTTAGGGTTTTCTGTTCCCCAACTGCGACAGTTCTGTTTGTTTACGAAGCCGGAAAGATGAAAATGGGCCTCGTCATTAAAGATAATTTTGTTGGCAAAGTTGTGGTCTGATTGCCTCTCAAGAATCCACTGAACGAACTGTCTTCGTTGCAAATGGTCTGTTGGTTTCAGTTCTTGGGTTAACTGCACTTTAAATGCATGCATGTGCAGATCTTTCACGAGAATCCTCTGCAATGAGCTTCTTGAAATGCCTAACTGCTGTGAACGTCGACGAATGGATTTGTTCGGACTCACTTGAACACTTTCTCTCGCAATGGCTATGTTCTGAACAGACCGCGTACGATGAGTGCGTTCGGGTGTTGGAATGTTTGCAGTGTTCGTCATCAGCCTCCGAACAGCTGACTCATTAGGCGCATTATTCCGGCCTAAGAGCGCACGAAGCCTTGGAACAGTTTGAGCATAACACTCACCATTCGGGTAATGAGTTTTCACAATTAAAACTCGTTATTCAGCAGTGTAACGCTCCATATCCGGTAACTGCAACAAATATAGAAAATAAAAAGTGTAGGTAGAGTGCTGCCAGTCTCATAGTAAAAAAATGGCGGCCAATTCAAATCCGGCGTTCTTATTGGGACACCCTTTAATTTTTTCACCTCTTTTTTGCCCCGATTGACCTCACAAAAGAGGCCAACCAATCATTTTAACCAAAATAAATAAGACGTATCCCCGAGTGACCCCAGTCGCAAGGTTATTCAGGACAGCTATAAAAATCTTTGGCAGGTTTGGTTGTACCTGTTTCCAATTTCTTAACCAGAATCTTGCTATTGGTAGTGGTGCAAAAATTCATTTTTTGCAAAAAAAAAATTATTTTAGTAAATAAGTAGGGATGTTTTCAAAAAGAAAAAAACAAAATGGATGCACCTGATAAAATCTAAAAGGGATAAATTAAATCAATTCAAAGACCTTTTCTACATCACACCACTCGTCAACATAGTGGACATCATTTTTTGCAATGTATTTTTGCCTTCCTTCCACGGCTCGTCTACTCTACTTGTTGCAAAGACATTGCAGCCATTCAGGTTTATTATGTACTCTCTGGTTGGTCTCACGTACAATCTGTAATGTTAAGTCTCTGTAGCATATCACACGAGTTTCACACTAGAAGTGTTCTAAAATCTTCTGGTTCCATTTGTGGATATTCGAAAATGCGAAATTTTTTTTAGATAGCGCATCGCAGTTTTCCTATCCTCTCAAGGTGTACTTTAGTGTCCTTGTCTCCTGTTAACACTCCAGTTAGGGTTCTAAGGTTTAGCCTACTTAGTCGTGGTAGTTCTGAAGCTCTCTTCGAGCTAGGACTTTTATGAAGTCCTTGCTGTGTGTTAATCCTGGTCTATTAATCTAGTAGTTCTTATGCTGCTCCGACATCCATTCTTTTATGTATCTGCGAACAGCATTTCTAGTTACTCCTAGAACAGATTCCGGTCTGTGAAACGGTTTTAGTGCCTCCTGTCTAGCGTTCCCAGACCAGTTGCAATGATGCCTTGTGACTACATAAATCTTTTAAAGCTGCCTGGCTAACTGATAGTATAAAGATGCGCCTATGTGTATAGCGTTTTCCTTTATTTACCTGCGCACTTTCCAGTATTACAGTATTACAGTATTACGTTTAAAATACGGTAGCCTACTTCCAAGCGAGATTGTGATTCTCTAGTTTGAAGTTGCACAGCAGACACAGGGGTTTTTACCCCTTGTTGTAGCAGACCAGGCCTCCCTCAGGAATTTCCTGGTTTTGCTTATACCCATATTTTTTATTGCGAATAGTTATCTTATAGTCTAGTTTTTTGGTACCATGTGATCCGCTACCATTCCAAATATGGGACCCCCAATGCTCTCAACTAACTTTGTCGTTTTCCGTTTTATGTGCCTTGTTCCGCAAGTTTTGAATCTTGTGAAGTCCCATCCTTACCTCTCCCTCAATAATAAATTGAAGGAGTGGAAGGGTCAGCAATAATTCAATTACTGCGATAAACCTTGATCCAAGGATCTCGTAATTCCTAATCAAGCAAGTTTCTGTACCTTGCATGGTTTTAGTTTTGGTCTGACTACTCTGGTGTACAGTCAGTATACCATACTTTGTTTCAGTCCCTATGTTTTATCATAGGTGCGTGTTTTAGCGAGTATCATTTCCGCATTCCTGATGACTTTATTAATGTATTGGTTTCAAGTAAGCTTGGACTCGATAACTACTCCCAAGTATTTTACTTCCACCATCAAGTTGAAATAATAAATTAAAAAAATTATTTTTATAACCTCGAGAAACCACTTTGGTATACGTATACTTAATATAATTTACTATTTACTATTTGTAATAAACAATTAATACATGTAATAATGAATAGGAATGAATTAAAAAGGAGATTATTCTAAAAAAATGATTAAAATTATTTCATTTCATTTCATTTCGACTTTATAGATTAAAAGGTCATGTGTTGTTTCACACCAGATATTTTAGTTGTTCACTCAATTATGAAATAAACACTACATTTTTTAAATGTGGTCAAACATCAATCATTTTCTAAGTTCACAACGACAAATAGATCTTAACTAACCACGTTATTTATTAACTGACAGCGTGACATTTGCAATTTTTAAAAATTATATTTTGGTGCCACTTTTCAAAATGGCGACGAGTTAAAAGCAGAGGGCCGATAGGTCCGAGTGCTTTTTAGTTGCACGAGGGCATAAACACCAATTAATGCCCGTGGTACATACAAAATTTTGTCATACAAATTTTTTTTCCCTAAAAAATAATTTAATTTTGTTATAAAATTATGTCATTTAATCAAGCAGTTTGTGAGTTGGGTATCTAAAGAATTTAGTCACAACACCCAACAATTGTTAGGTATATGTCAATTTATTTTGTTCAAAATAAGCGTACAAATAAACAAGTATACGTAGCAATAGAATCACTTTACGCCCGGCGGGCATAAAGTGCTACTTTATGCGGCGGGCATAAAGTGCCACTTTATGCCCGCGTAGCACATTCATAATATGTCATTTTATATGCATGTATGACATAAAAATATAATTATAGGTAATAAAGTTGCCCTTAGGCATAAATTAACAACGTCTACTTTTTTTAGTAATGGTTAAGTTTCTAGTTTGTAAATTACGATTAAGTTAATTTATATTATGTTATTTCAGAAATTAAGTATTTAATGGGTTTTATGTGCTAAACTATTTTTAAATTGCCCTGAGTAACATTCCCTGGCAGAACTTTACATTAACCTATTTTAAATCCTACATTTTGACTTTATAGCATTTCAGAGAACAAAATTTTACTAATGCAGCTAATAAAATTTGTTAAATAAAAGCTAAATTATTAAAAATTCCGCGCACCTTAAATGCTAGCAATCATTGGCAAAACAATGATGAACATTGGTGGAGGCGTCAGACCATTTTTCTAAAAAGATCGGAAAAAAGGAAAAAAGCTAAGTATTTCATTCCCTCCCCAAGGGAAAGGGCGGGCTGCTTGAGCTTTCCAAGCTCCTTCAACCACAATCATGGATTCCCAGCATACTTACATACATTTCGTATATATGCATGGTGGGATTAAGGATGGGTGTGGTCAGGATGGGATCGGAAGGAACGGAGTTAGGTTAGGATAACAAGAACGATGCGACTCCAGTTATATATCGCACCGCCCTAAATTAAATACCCACCTTGTCCTACTTTTAGTTTAGAAAAGGATTTGACTTTGACTCAATTTAGCCAATACAAGAACCATTTAATCTTGACCTATTTTTTAGCATAGACAACAACCTGTCATTCTTTTTCTTTCCATACACTGATTTTATTTTTAGGTTTCTGAAAATTGTAATATGATACCCCTGCAGATCAATAAACTTTGACCTTGAAAATTGATTTCTATGAATTGTAATATGATACCAATAAATTTTGACCTTGAAGAGCTTGACTCGAGACTTATTCACGTATTTACCACGTATATCATATTGGGGAAGCTACTCCTAATATAAAAACTGCACTTATCAGGTGACAAATATTTTTTCAAATCACAAAAGTCGATTTTCTCGAAAACGGGCCAGAATTAGCCAAAAATAAATTTAAAAAACACCCCTGGACTATCATTCCCTGTCAGCTTATTTACGTATCTACCATATATATCAAATTGGTAGAGCTACCCCTAATACAAAAACTGCCCCTACCAGTAGGTAACAAAAATATTTGATGATGCTGTCACTATAATTTTTTGTTAACACGCGAACCGACTATTGTTAACTATGAGGATGCAACCACCATATAGCAAGCACGCGAACCAGCTATGTTTAGACCCCACTTTGAAACTGGCAACGCCGCATGACCTTGAGATGTGGCAACACTGTAGAGTGGTATAGAATCTGCATAGCTATACTATTTCCCTAGTCTTCCCTAACTAACTTCACGTCCATCTTGATAGTATTGTTTTTGACTAATTGTATATTATTTAGAGTACTTACCAAATCTCATGATCCGCGAATTGCGCACTGCTGGGAGTGAGAAAGCTGTAGAAAAGGATGCCCAAACAGTGTTTTCAGTACAACTCAAAAACATCAGGCTAGCATGCAGGCGCGAAGTTTAAAATAGATTGTGCGTTAAGTGTGTAGTTTTACATTGCACATGAGACAAATATTTTCATTGTAAAACATGTAAATATGAATGAAGATGCATTTATTGAAACATAGAAACGCATGAGATCTTTATGAACTACAAATAATTTGTGAAGATAATGTTTATTCAAAAGGCTATCAGTGTAAAAAATCATACAAATCATAAATATAATTTAAATAGACGTTTATTAACACATGGTGATAAATAACTTTACAATATTAAACGTCAGAGCTTTCTGTTGAAATTGGGTTACCGGACATGAGCTGGCCCCTTATACGCACACCATTTCCTTTTTATAATTTAGAATGAAGCCTCCTATTAAATATTATACATAAATTCAAATTGAATGCAAATTTAAAATGAAAGGAACTAATGTAAACAATTTTAAGATCAAAATGGAAGTGTCTTCAGCTAGAATTTTAATTAAATAACGAACTACTTGTACAAAGAAAAAGCTGCAAGTCCACGACTTCGATTATAACCTACAAACAGTTTTAATAATCACTAAAATAAATGTGAAATTTGGGTATTTCTGCTTACAGTGGCACAGTAAACAAGCTGCTGTAGCCTTCAAAAAAACTGATCATTCTAATAACAAAGTGAAATTTAAATACAAACAACCGAAAAATCCAAGCACGTGTAAAAATAACTACAATGATATTTTCAGGTTGGTCTGTATTATAGTTGGTGACGTCAGAAGCATATTTTGGTCTTTTTGCGCAGGACCATAGTTTATAAATCTATTAATTTTTTAAATCTAATGTGAAAGTACACCCCTGAAAACATCCACTTTCCTTTTTAGCGCGGGAAATCGATTATAAAACCAATTTTTAATTTCATTTTCTATTAAGATTTTAAATCCGCCTTAACAAGTTTACCAGATTTTCACATAATAAATTAGAAGGCATGTAAAACTAATATGTAATTTATATTAATCAAAGTGTGGGCTATCTAACGTGGGTTGGTTTATTTAACTCCTAATAATTTTTATCAATTTTAGCAATATTTTTATTGACAAATACTGCCTTTATTTTAAATATTTCAAATAAAATTACAAGGGGATATATAGTAGTGGTCGTCAAAGCGATAGGACGTGTTTGTGATGGCTCCAACTTCTACCTTGGATTGGTGTAGCAAGTCCGGATTAAAATGATAATTTCTAATTCAATAGAGTTACTGTACGGTACGGGTGAGTTTTTGAACATATTTTAGACTCAGCGGTTTTAATATTAATAATGGACAAAGACAAGAAGCTAACCAGTAAAATTTTGTAACGTGTACAAGAAAAAAGGCGGGTAAATAACATTTGGGATTGCTGTAGGGTTGAATTTCTACGAAAAAATTACGGCTCTTTAAATCCATACCAGATGTGATTGTTAAAACTCGTAGAATTGTAGAGTGAGCTTAAAGCGCAAATACCGCCCCTTTGTCTTGAACTCAACAGGTAAACATTTTTTGCAATGACAATCAATCATAGAAAACTAATAAATTAACAATTGTAACTGGATCGAAGCAGCATTCCAAAGCAAAAAAAAAGCAAAGAAATAAAATAAACAATAACTATCTATTTGTAAGCGAAATTCTGAATGAAATACGGTTTGTTCTCTCAAATAAATAAAACGCATTTTAGTAGTTAAATGAAAGAAAGGTCAAGTCGTTAGGGAAAACCCGGGCGTTACTGTAAAATTTTAAAACCGACAGTAAATGAATTAAGTCAATAAATAAAGCAATTCAGTTGTTAATAGTAAATTAAACATACTAAATTGAATAGTTCCTCATAGTCTTAATTTAAATAATTAGTATCCCTCACCTCTTTACAATATTCAGTTTATAAATAAGAAATGTAGCTATTTAAGGAAAATTTAGTTTTATTAAAAGTCCACATTATCGATTGAAGTACAATACCGTATTTTATTCTCAAATAATAAAACAAGAAACCAGGTAAAGGCAAAGGGAAAGCAAGTAGGCGCGTCACCAGCAATTGTAAATTAAAAATTTTAATAATAAAATTTAAAATAGTAAATAGCATATTATATGAATCGAGTAAATGAAATAGAGTTGCATAGTGTCAAGTTAAATAATTAACATACTTCACTTTCTTTGCAATATTCGTTTAATAAATAAGAAATTTAAACAAGTTTTACTCTAAAAGTTTACTTTTTTCGATTGAATTCAAATACCTTCTTTTACTTGCCAAACAATAAAACAAGAAAGCGGGTAAATTGTAAATGTTTTTTATAATAAAAATTTAAACATAAAAGATTATCGTACTTTTAAGTTAAATAAGTAGCTTTATTTCGGTGTTTTCAGTTAAATACATGTCAATGAATGTTAAATGACAACTTCTAAATCAATTAAATAAGGGTAAGCGTTTGAACAGGTTTTTATACCCAGCGGTTTGAATATTAATAATAAACAAAGATAATGATAATCTAGGCTCTTTAATTGAAATAGGCGCGAAAGAACGTTTAGGATTGCTACTGTATTTACGAAAAATACGGCTCTATTAAACCCATGTGATTGTTAAAACTTTAACTTTACAAAATTATAAAGCAAACGTAAACCTTTTGGCTAAGGAGTGGACCCGAACAGGTATACATTGTTGCAATAATGATGAATTCATAGAGAACTAATAAAAATATTTGTTTAAGTATCATGGCTCGCGACAATAATAAAACTGATTTGATAAATAAATATTAAATGACATTGAAATAACTATAACTCGAAAAGCTAAAAAAAAAATAAATAAATAAAATAAAAATTAAAAATAAATAAATAATAATTAAATCGTTTGGTCGCTAATAAATACCAGCAAGTCCGGTGAGGGGCGCGAAACCAGGAATCGCGTATAGAGCAGTGTGGTTGAAACGCGTGGTGTGATTGAAAGGTAGGTAAGAAAGAAAAAAAAATGTACATGTATATGTACATTTTTGAGATTCATACAGTAAGTATACGATCTATTATTTATATCTATCTATTATGTCGTGACAGTAGACATAACTGTCCGGTAGTAGGACGATACCGTTAGTAGGGAATGCTACATCGTCCGGGGCACGATTTGGCCAGTAACCGGTCTGCTCGCTAGGGTATTACTCAAGAAAACAATACAATTGTCTCGGATCGACCTGGCTACAAGGGGCGGTCAAGGTCGAAACAGACAGGCCCCGTTGCTGACGACTGTGCAAGTAATGAATGGCGAGTCGGTACGTGGAATGTTAGAGGTATGCATGGTAAAGAATTTGAAATTTCGAATGTAATGTACGAAAGACACCTTGATATTCTGTGTGGATTGGAGACAAAGCGCAAAGGAAATGATGCTGTGTAAATGGAGGATGACAGCCTGGCACTATGGTCAGGAGTTGAGACGACAGTGCATGGCGCAAAAGGAGTTGGGGTGATCATAAGTGAAAGAGCGAAAAGATGTGTTAAACAGTACGAATTGGTATCTCCCCGGGTAATATGGGTTAGAATGAAAGTGGAGTTTCGAAGAATTTTTCTTATTGCACGCTATGCAGCGGTGAATGGAGAAAGAGACCAGAAGCGTGAGAACTTCTGGAATGAAGTGGAGAACGTGTTGAACATATGTAAGCCAAACGAAAGAGTGATTATATTGGGGGATATGAACGGATGGGAGGGTGTACAGAGAGAACATAGTGAACGCGTTCTAGGAAAGTTCGGAGACCAAAGAATCAATGAGAATGGTGAACACCTGCTGAACATCTGTCTGGAGAGAAGCCTGTTTGTATCCAATGTGTGGTTTAAACATAAAAAGGTGCATATGTATACATGGTAAAGAGGTGAATCTAAAAGTATGATAGACTTGATAGTGTATGATGAACGGCTTAGAAACCTGGTGAAAGACACAAAAGTAATGCGCGGAGCGGAGTGTGGATCGGACCACTTTTTGGTTGTATCGAGAGTGTGTTTAGGGCAAAAGTGGGTGTGGAGAAGGAAAGAAAACGTAGTGCGAACGTCCAGAATTAGGGTTGACAAACTAGTGGATAATGGTGCGAGAATGAAATATGCAAATGCTGTGAATAAAGAGTTGAATGTGAATGAAGCAGTGTGGAACGAACAAATAAAAGACACTGACGTTGAAAGTGCATGGATAAGCTTGAAAAACTCTGTTGTCAATTGTGCCGTGCGAATATGTGGAAGAGTGATTGTAGGTAGACAGAAAAAATGTGCTTGGTGGAATAAGTCGGTAAAAAAGGCAGTAAGTAAGAAAAAAGATGCGTACATGGCAATGATTGCTGCAAAGAATGAGACTGAGAAGAAACGATTGTATGAGGTGTACAGATTAAGAAGCGAAGGAGGCAGTGAGAATAAGTAGAGGAAGTGATGGCTGTGGAAGGAGAAAAAATGCAGAATGATTTTGAGGGAAACAAAAAACTCTTCTGGAAATGGGCCAAAAATACAAAACGTGGCCCAAAACAGAACGCTGCAGGAGTGATGAATGATAGAAACGAAATAGTATGGGACGATTGTGAAGCGAGGAAATGCTGGCAAGAGTATTTCGGAAAGCTGTACAGTAGTGAGGAACGTAAGACTGAAGAGTTAAATAAGGAGAATATAGAAGAAATGATAAATGAAACTGGGAAGGATATTGAAATAAATGAGGTAGAGAAAACGGTAGGAAGGTTGAAAAACGGCAAGGAGCAGACGTAGATGAAATCACTGGTGAAATGCTCAAGTATGGTGGTGCAAAGCTTATACGAAGATTGCGTGAATTATTCAATGTATGCCTTATGTGTGGAAAAGTGCCGAGTGATTGGAAGAGCGCGATCATTGTACCATTGTATAAGGGTGAGGGGAACAAGAATGATTGTTAGAACTACAGAGGAATAAGCTTGCTCAGCGTACCTGGTAAAGTATTTGGAAGAATACTGATTGATAGAGTATGAGAAACTACGCAATCTACGATGTGGGATGTGCAAGGTGGCTTCATGCCAGGGAGAGGATGTGTCGATCAGATGGTTGCTCTCCAGCAGGTGATCGAAAAGTGTTTAAAGGTAATAAGGAAGTTGAACTGTGTGTTTGTAGATCTGAAGAAAGCATATGACAGAGTGAATAGAGAGAAGCTGTGGGAAATATTAAATGAATATGGCGTAAATAAAGGTCTAATAAATGGAATAAGGGCAGTATACAACGGTAGTCGGGCATGTGTTAGGGTGAGAGGAGGTGTGAGTGAATACTTTACTATTGAGCAAGGAGTGCGACAAGGCTGTGTGATGTGACCATGGTTGTTCAATGTATACATCGATAAATGTCTTAGACAAGCATGTAACGATACAAATGGTGTAATGGTTGGTGACGACTCCTGGTGTATGCAGATGACACAGTCTTATTAAGTGACAGTGCGGATGAGCTGCAAACCCCTCTGAGGAAGTTTGATACAGTCTGTGAGAGCATGGACCTAAAGGTAAACGTGAACAAGACTAAGATTGTGGTGTTCAATCGGGAAGGTGGAAAGGAGAGTAGAGTATTTACTCTGCACGATGAAATTGTGGAGCAAGTGGAGGAGCTGGTATGTCTCGGTAGAATGTTTACTGCAGATGGTACAATTGAGAGCGAGATTGGACGAAGGGTCAATGCTGGAAGGAAAGTGAATGGAAGTATGTGGGCGATAATGAGAAATGAAAGCATGAGCCTAGCTGCGAAACGAGCAATCTATAATGGCGTATTCGTCCCATCAGTACTGTATAGAAGTGAGACATGGGTATGTCAAAAAAAGCACGAAAGAAAAATAAATGCCGTGGGTATGAGATTTCTGAAAAGCGCATGTGGTAAAATGAGAAGGGACAAGATAAAAAATGAATGCATAATGAGGGAGTGTGGTGAGGAAAAGTCGATGATGGATAGATATAAAAGTTGTATATTACGTTGGTTTGGTCACATTGAGAGAATGAACAACGCAAGATTAACGAAACAAATATATGTGGGTGAGGTTAGGGGAAAGGCCGGGCCTGGTAGGCGGCTTAAAACTTGGCTGAATGTAGTAGAATCTATGAAAGAAAGAAAGATAAGGAGTTCTAAAAACAAAAGGGCATGTCAGAGACTATGTATGAATCTTGCGGAAGCTAGGGAGGTATGCGGAGATAGGAAAGCATGGCGAAAAATTGTGAATGAAAAATAAATAAGAGGCAGGGATTGTTTTGCCTACCCCGCAAGGGAATGGCGTGAAGGTTAAGTTAAGTTAACATTACAAGGTTTAGCAGTGGCAACTGGTTACATTTTACAATTTACGAATTGAGTTTTAAAATTTTCATTGCTGTAACAACTGTTTATACTTGCTTTAAGATTATTTAAAAGTCTAGGCTTATTTTATCTACTTATTTTAAATTTAAATATATAATTCATGCCATATTTAAGTCAATAGATTTAACCCATTCACAATTATTTTTAACTGTGGTGTGGTTTGTTATTTAATTATAAACTTTTATTATCAAATTTATTTATCGTTATGAATAAGGTTTACTAATTTTCAATAACAAACACTGTGTGTTTCTAGAATGTCACAAACTCTACACTACTAAACAAAATAAAACATAAAACTTTCTTCTATACAAAAAAAATTTATACTCAATTAATAATAAAAATAAAGTAGTCCTCAATTCAGAAATGAAAACTAAAAAATGTAATTCCAGAACTTTGTATCACTTATTCAGAGGATGTAACCTCTTGAAAATATAATGTACTGTCATAATTACTGAATGTTCGAAAACAATAGAAGATACATGCTCTTAAGAAATGCCAACAGTCCTTAGACAATCTAAGCAACAGTCTCTGCTATCCATTTAAAGTTTTAAACCCAATTCTTCTCCTCGTAACTTCTTCAATCTGCAGTTTTTATTGCTATATAAGGATACTAAGTCCCCAATATATTTGCTGTATCCACATAAATTTCTGATAACCCTTTCAAAAATAAATAATGTATCACTGATCGGTACTCAGCTGTTTCGAAAAATAAATAAAGATTTTTCTGTGACATGCATCCTTTAGAGATTCACAAAAGCTAAAGTATACAAACTTGTTATTGCAAAAAATAGTGAAACTTGCCAAATGATATACATTTTTTTTTATTAATTTTCGTTTTTGTTAGGCAAGATGTAATTAGATCGTAACACTATTTAAACACACTTTGCAACATACGCTTTAACAAACCCACTTATGAAAGTTATGGTAATTCCTTCAGAATATCAAGAGCATAAACCATCAATGGGCATTTAATCCAACAAAAGCATGCAACCATTACAGAAAGAATAATCACAGACATGAGTTATAACAAGAAGTAAGATAACCACAACCCACTCAAAAATATTTGAAATGTTTTCAAGATTTTTATCTACAATAATGAATTTAAAAATATCTGGTGTGGAACAACACATGAAAGAAATGAAATACTTTTAATAATTTTTTAGGATAATTATGCAACCTCTTCTTTAACACATTCATAACGACAATAGGCAACATTGTAAAAATAAAAATAAACAGAAAGAATTTAATAGACATTTAGATGCTACCTTGAAAAAAAATTCCAAAGCCGCCCACTTCTATAAAAATATCGATAATACAGTTTAAGCATTTTCAATCTTATTTAATTAATTTTTAATGCATTTTGACTTCGTATTAAAATACTCTATATGGAAAAGTTATATGAAATTAAATTACCTTAAAAAAAATGTTCACATTTTCTTATGAAATTAATCGTAATTCAGATATTGAAGTTAGAACAAATACTTAAAATCCAACTTAGGAATCTTTTTACGGCCAAATTACGCCTCGATATCAAAAAATTACATAGAACATAATTAATCGATATGTTGAATATCTGTATCTAGGTATTTTATATCTTTGAAATATGCACCTGTTTCTCTGCCGCTGGATTTCTCCCAAAATCTAATCAGCTCTGGTTCTTAAGTTATTTTGGATACTAACATAGATCCACACACACAGACATCATTGTCCATCTTGGTGAAACTTTAACAAATGTTGCAAAATAATGTAATGCCCATTTCATAACCTTCTATAGCTACATATGTATAAGTAGGTTGGAAGTTAATTAATTAAAATACTACAAAATTCTTACAAAACATGCTTAAATTTATTAGAGAAACTAATGGAGTTTCTTTATAATACATACTTAAAGTAATACTTTCAATAATTCAACAATGTAAACAGTTATGTACACAAAGTGTTATACTTCTCCAAAGTACACCTTCTTTGATACATAAGTTGATTGAAAAATGTTTGTTTGTTAATAGTTAAATCATCAGTTTTACACACATTAGAAGCACTTTTAAGTTGACAGTAGTTTCTCTGATATTGAAAAATCATAATTAAAAGTTGCCAAATAGAAAATCCAGGCCACAGAACATCGGTAATAAAGATGTTTGTAAATGCGGATTCCCATAAAAAAAAATCACTTAATCTTGTTTCTCCAGATGTTCTAATTATGACATCTACATTTTTGCTTTGATTTGTGTATAAGGAACCATTTAATAATCCCTCATCTACATCATCTACAGTTAAAGTACCTGAATGCACTCCATTCACTATATCCTTAATAGCATTTGTTATGTCATCCCTAGCCGTATATGCCATGGCAATATTTAAATAAATGTTATCATTGTCTTTTGTCATAATCATAGCTTCTGCAATAGATTTCCTAATATCTACGGGTAACAAATCTAAATTTCCTATTACACGGATCCTCACACCGTCTGCCATAAGTTTTTCCTTTTCTTCCATTAAACGACTATATTTTTCCCGTGCTAAATTCATTAAAGTGTCAACTTCCTTGGCACTCCTATTAAAATTTTCAATACTAAAAGCATACACAGTTACTTCTTGTATCCCTAATTCTAAACACCACTGTAACGTTTCTGCTAATTTATCGAAACCTCTTGAATGTGCAATACTCTTTTCTATTTGTTGTTGTCTTGCGTATCTTCTATTTCCATCCATTATAAAAGCTATATGTTGGGGTATTGGACCACATTTTAAAACATTTATGCAAAATTTTTGAAACCAGGTTAACGAGTGACTTATAATCCATGACATTGTTTATTACAAATAAATGTTAGTATTCTCCAAACTATAAATAATGCAATGAAGTTGATTTATAGCATTATCAATTTTGTTTGTTAAATTTAGAAATTAATCATTGTGTTAGAGGAAATAATATGTATTATTATTCATTATCAAGTGTAGGTAATCACCAGATAAAGCCGGAAATTTTAATTGCAATAAAATATATAGAGTGATACAATAAATTTTGAACATAATATATACATTTTATTTTGCATTGGAGCAGGCTATGATATTTTTTTGTAGTGGTTACTGGTATTTCCGGTATATTTTTAGAATATTTGGGGCCGGTTTTACAATCGTGGAATAAACTGCAGTATTGCTATTCTCAGTATACCCAAATGAAATTTCCGATGGGTTTTATAAAGCTGTTAGGTTGGTAATGATGCGACCAGATCTAGGATTTAAGTCAGTCATTTTCGAAAACTGTCACGACTGTCACTACAGATCTAATCTTCACCGTGCACCTTTCGGAAGTGTCAGTAATAACACATCCCTTTATAAACATTATTTCCCCGAAAAGATGGTTACAAAAAATAAATTGTAAGTTTTACTTTAGACGAAGTTGAGGTACTAGTTTCCCTAGTGGATAAATACAAGGGTGTTGTTGATCAGTATGTCTGTTTAGAAATAGATCCATGTCTTTAACATGTGTTTCATAGAATGTAAGAAACGGACCAAGTGTCGATTGACATAAAAGAAAAACAGTGTTAGACAGTGGAGAAAGAGTTCAATCTCATTTGTTTAGCTGGCCTAACAGCCAAAATGCTGAGAAGCAAATGGGATTTGCTGAAGAAGACCACCAAAAAGGAGTAAGCCGAAAAAAAGTACATTTGTACAAAACTGGTGGCGTACCCGAAGTGCCAGCAAAATTAAGAAGCGTCGGCGAAAAAGTGCTGGCCATTATTGGTGTTGGAGCTACAGGGTTCGGAGGCCCATTTGCCTCGAACCGTAACAACAACTCTGGTTTTACTGCCATACCTATCACTGAACCTTCAGGCCTCAGCAGCAGCAATAATTTGGAGAGTTCAGATACGAACACTGACTCAACTGCAGCTATTACCATCACTTCCCATGATGTGCAAACGTTGCCACTTGAGATAACAATTCCGTAAAAATAAAGAAAGAATAGGTTTCAATTTTTGTATTGCAGCCAGTCGAAAACTGGACTACTTGGAGCCTTAGCCAACCAACATAAACTATTGAGACCTCAGATAAGTAAACTGCATTTTATTATTTATAGTTATTAGCCGCCCCATCATCATTATTTTTTCAGATATTCCTTCAGAAGGAAATTCATTTGCCTTCCAGTAGAAGTAAGTATATTTTATTAGTATAACGTAATTAATAATGCAGTATTTAGAAGTTACTACAATAAATTTCTAAAATAATTATTAATTGAAAAGATCCGTGTTGTTATTTCGGTCCTGATGATTAATTTCTTCTACCTGCTGTAGTTCTTGATGTTCCTCAATTACAATTTCCACTAGAGGATCACCATCACCTCCTTTTATGGCTAAATTGTGCAGCACAGCAGTTGATGCCACAACTGTCTGAGAGTTTTCTAATAAAAGTTTAATGCCTAAAAAACACGTTCATTTACACATTTGAGTTTAGCTACTTTAATATCTATTTATGTATTGATAAATACATACCTAAAGCCAAAATAGGAAATCTACGTTTCCACACCCCGAATAACATTTCAACGCAATTTTGTGTCCTAATATGTGACTCGTAGAATAGATTTTCTTCGGGAGTATTTGGATTTGCTAATGGTATTAAGTAATTTGTGAAGGCATATCCACTATCTCCTCAGACCAATGAATTGCCAAATTCCTTTGCCTAAAATCTGGCTTTTATTCTACTGTTGTTAAAGATAGTTTGATAATGTGAAGATCCTGGCCATACTGCCACCACATCCATTATTTGGACTTTTGAATTGCACACAGCTTGAACATTCCATGAAAAGATGCCTTTCCTGTTTCGGAATAGTTCAGCTTTGGTCTCCTCCTAGTGATTTTATTTTAACATGGTCGCATTCAATGACACCGATAACGTTGGGAAATCTTGCAACCCGATAAAATTCCCTCTTAGCTTCTAGACGCTCGGCTTCTGTTGTGGGAAATGAAATAAAACCTTCACTAATACTAACAATTGCTTCACGCAATTGACGTACCGTCACGCAAGCAGCTGCTTTGGCAACTCCAGAGAAATCTGCTACAGAAGGAAGCGTATTGCCTGTTGCAGAAAACCTTAAAGTTATGAGCAATTTTGTACGTGGAGTTAGAACATGCTTTCGGTTAGTTGGCGACTTTCGATTGCATCTAATATTAATAAACAAGTGCGTTTTTGCAAACGGAAACGTGTAAAAAACTCCAATTCATCAAGTACGTCAAATAGAGCGTCATCCAGATTGATTGTAGGGTTTGTAACTCCACTATGGTCATATTGTTATCAAAAATGTATTCTATCACTGGAAAGTGCAAGTTGTTTATCAAAGCTTTCATCCACTGGGGTCATGAGCGTGCGTAAATGCGTATGTATAAACTGTCATAATTTGCGTCCTTCTGTTCTGATCGGTTTAATTGTCTTTTTATTGTTCCTGTAATTCACGTAAAATATGTCAATTTCCAAGACAAAAACCGTACATACTTGATTGATTTATCTGGTAAGTAGGTAAATAAATACAGAGCTCTGTTTAGAATAAAAATAAAGTGTGAATAATTTTTAGGTTATAATTGTTAGTGTCATATTTTCGGATGAACACAATAAGTTTACCTTGGACTTGGAGGTTTATTTTCGGTCTGGGAAGCAACATGAAGGTGGCGTCGGAAATATTCGCAAGTTTCTTGCTTCGAGGAATTCCAACAACGATACGCCAACATTGACGTTACCTACAAAACGTTCACTCAGCATGTTCGTCGAATTGTTCAACGTTTTCGTGATACCGGTTGCGTATCCAAAGGTAGATCTCCTGGTAAAATACCTATACTTGACGAAGAAGGCTTAGAAGATATGCGGGGGCGATTGGACGCTAGTCCCAGTAAATCTTTAAGACGATTGTCGCCTCCAAGTGGCCAGAAGGCGAATAATTGGACCAATTTGTTTAATGAAAATGTAAATGCTGAAAACTATCACAATTCTTCAGTGATAGAATAATAAGCAAAAATCGATGGGCACCACGATCTCCCTGCTTGACCCCGCTCGACTTATTTCTCTTTGGTTATCTTAAAAATATTGTGTACGCAAATCGTTTGTATACGGTTGAGGAGTTACAGAATGCCACAGTGAATGCCGTTAATGTAATAACTCCACAACAGTTAGCATCCATCTTCGAGAATATTAAACGTAGAGTAAATTTATGCTTATAAAATAATGGACAACACATTCAGCACCTATTATAAGCCTTCGGAGACTATCATCTGTCTCCAAAATCAGTCAAATTAAAACTGAATTGAAACAAAAACATTCCATTTACTTAGTGGCATTTTAATAATAATATTAAGATGGAGGTAGTTCAACAATCAAGAAATACAGATTTATTTATGTCATTTAAATTTTTTCTGTATTTATTGTAGATATACAGTAGAACGTCATTTTTCCGGACTAATTGGGACCGGAGGTGTTCCAGATACCGATTTTTCCGGATAATCAAACAGGCGCTAATTCTTTTAGCAAAATAAGGAGTAAATCGATTTGTTTTCCGCGGCTCATTTATTGATTATGAAATTACAAATTTTACTGCAAAAACAAATATGTATGTAGTACATGTACATAAAAAGGCTTACATTACAGTAGTGGAAAAATAATCGGAGATTTTTTTTTAACAACATTTCCTTGTCTTTTTTTAGCAGCTAAATCGCGGATTCGTTTTAATAAAAGCAATTGAGATGAGCTGCTTTCGTCTTGCTCTTCAAACCATGATAGAGCAGTTTCTAATGCTGTAAAGACTTCTCCATGACTGATTCGTTCTCCTCCAACATACTCTTTTGAGCTTTCATCAGCATCTCCATCCTCACTCTCTTTTTGTACCAGAGAAATAATTTCATCATCGTCCAACATTTGGAAACCTGAGTCATCCTCACTTTCCAACCATGCTTGTGCATCTCCTCTGTCACAATCATTAAAGCCAGTAATTTGAGAGAATAATTCATTCATCACCTCTTCCAAGTCTTCCTCAAGAGTTTCAGTAGTCTGAACAATCTCTTCACTTCGTCCTATCAATGTATTCCAGGCGTTTTGAATATTCTCTGGTGTTAAAGTGTTCCATCCATTGGCTAACATGTAACAGCAATCCTTAAGTAAAAGTTTTTTTGCAACAGATATCACACTTCCTTCATCATCTTTTGCCAGTAGTAAACGACGTAAAATTTCCTTCTTATACACCCGCTTCAACTTCTCTATCACCCCTTGACCCATCGGCTGTATCAGAGCTGTGACATTGGGGGTCGGGGGGACAAATACTTCACTTCAAAATCTTCATCTACTGCATTCAAACTATGAAGATCTGGATGGGATGGTGCATTGTCAAGTAGGAGGAAAGCTTTTCCCCTTTTTCCCTCTTTTGCTCTAAATTTCTTCACAGCTGGGATAAATTCATTTGTGTACTAATCATAAAATACCTCAATGTCCATCCAAGAATTTCTCTGAGCCTTGTAGCACACAGGAAGACATTTCATATTTTTGAAACACTGCGACTTCTGTTACTCGTTCTTTATTTACTTTGCAACCAGGGTCTGATGACTATTTCTTTGATGCGAGTGATTTTCGTGGTAATGATTTCCAGTTTAAACCAGTTTCATCGGCGTTATACACGTCATCTAAAGCATATCCTTCATTCGTCAAAAATTCTGCCAATTTTTTTTTGAATTCCTCAGCAGCACCTGAATCACTAGATAAATGTTCTCCTTGAAACTCCAATTCACGAATTCTGTGGCGCAATTTAAAATTATTCAACCAGCCTGTGCTCGCCTTAAAAGCCGGACTTCCGCCTACCTTTTCATTCAACTGCAATGCTTTCTCAAATCACGGGTCAACTACAAACCCTTGGGAATTGCAGGATTATGCCTGCATTGCGGTAAGTCAAACCACAAATCAAATGAGTGTCGTATAAATCGCTCTAATTTACAGTGTGAAGCATGTAACAAACAAGGTCACGTTGCTAAAGTTTGCATTTTTACCCTTACAAAATCAAATTATTCAAAAATTCACTTCACAAACCATATAGATTGTAATAAAATTTCACAATTAGATGATAAGTATTTTGCAACTGTGCTGATTAAGAATAAACATGTAACATTGGAAGTAGATACAGGATGTGCATTAACGCTCATTCCTAAAACCATTTTCGATATATTAGAAACTAATTGCGTCATAGAAGACACAAATATACGTTTATGTTCTTATTTGCGTGAAGAATTTAAACCCTTAGGGAAAACTCATGTTAATGTAAAATTTAAGAATATAATTAAGAAATTAACAATGTATATAGTAGAAGGTAATCGCACACCGTTGTTAGGCCGCATATGGCTTAGAGAGCTTAAAATTAAGTTAGATGAATTAGATCGCGAAGCACCTCCAAATCAAATATTCACTCCGCAAATCGAATCAGATCTTAAGAATATTACGTCACGCTTTTCAAATGTATTTGAACAAAAAATAGGATGTGTACCGGACACAGTAGGGAAAATTTCTTTGCGCCTCCGACATGGGACAAAACCCATCTTTTTAAAGCCACGTGAAATTCCGTATGCAAAGCGTAACATCGTTGAAACCGAACTAAAGTCATTCGAATCGTAGGGAATTGTTACTCCAATATCACATAGCAATTGGGGTTCACCGCTCGTAAATGTACTCAAACCTTAGAATATGCTCATTATCCTATTCCAAAAATTTATGACATCCTAAGTCTCGATTTTTTTGCACATTAAATTTATACAAAGCTTACCCGTGGATGAGAAATCTGCATTAATTCAGGCAGTATCTACACATTTAGGCACGTATAAAGTAAATAGGTTGAGTTTCGGAATAAAAACTGCTCCCTCCGAATTTCAACGCATTATATCTCATATCTTAAATGATCTAAGGTATTTTTAATTACTTCGACGACATTGTTATTCATGGAAACTCACATGAAGAATGCAAGAATCGTCTTGTGCAATGCCTCGAACGACCCCAACAATATAATTCACATATAAAAATCGCCGAAAATGCCCTTTCTTTTAATATCCAAAACTGCCTCAGACGTAAAACGATTTTTTGGAATGGTAATATATCATTCAAAATTCATTCCTAACATCTCAGCCATTACCGCTCGACTCCGACGCCTCACAAGACAAAATATAAGATTTATATGGTCGTCATAAACAGAAGCAGCGTTCATCACATTAAAGAACGAGATTGTAAGTGATAGAGTATTAACACCTTTCAATCCCAAACTTCCTGTTATACTTACCACAGACGCAAGTCTTGAAGGTATAGGGGCCATATTGTCACATAAAGTCGGTAATGAAGAAATACCGATCGCATTTGCATCCCGCTCACTCACTGACTCTGAAAGTAATTACAGCCAAATAGATAAAGAAGCTTTAGCGATATATTGGGCTTATCGCAAGTTCTTTATATATCTTTTCGGACGAAAATTCTCGCTTGTAACCGATAATGCAGCTCTTACTAGAATGTTTCACCCTAAGAATAAAATTATTCTGTATACATAGTCCCGTCTTCTTCGATATGCTCTTTTTCTAATGGAACTCAACTATGAAATGAAAGGGAACAGATAATTCAAACGTTGATTGCTTATCCCGTGCACCTCTCAAAAACACAGAACCATTAGAAGATGACGACACGAGTGAAATTCACGACCAAATCGTTAACGTATCGTCCCGCATACTAAATTACGAAACCATCAAAGTAGAGATCGGATCAGACAGCGAACTACGCGAAATAAAATAGAACCTTAGTGACCACCAATATGGGTTTAGGTAAAGTCGTTCAACAGGCGATCTTCTTTCATATGTGACCCAAGTTTGGAACAATACAGTAGAGCAGTCCGGTGAAACAGTTGTAGTCGCTTTAGATATCTCAAAGGCATTTGACCAAGTTTGGCATAAGTGTTTACTTGCCAAACTCACCTCGTTTGGGTTAAATGATACGCTCATCAACTGGGTTTCTAGTTTCCTTGATAAAAGACGAATACGTGTCGTAGTTGATGGCTTTTTTCAAAAGAAGTTAGCATTAACGCGGGCGTACCACATGGATCTGTTATAGCGCCTACACTTTTTCTGCTGTACATAAACGACCTTATTTCTTCAACAACTAACCCCATCCATTGCTTTGCTGACGACAGCACTCTTCATTGTAGTTCATCTCAGTCTACTCATAGTAATAATCCACCTTCTATGTCAAATCAAGAAATTAAAGCTGAAATGGCAAATTCAATCAACAAAGACATTCAACGTATTCTCGAATGGGGAAGCAATAATCTAGTTAAATTTAATGCTAACAAAACTCGGTGTTGCCTTATGTCCGCCAAAAAAGATCGATCATTTCCTGTTGTAAGTATGAATGGCTCAGTTCTTAAGTTTTCAGACTCTATTACTCTGTTGGGTATGACTGTATCTGCAAATCTCTCATGGGTTGACCATCTTCTGTCAGCTACCAAAACAGCTGCTCGTAAAATAGGCTTTTTGTACAGATCTAAGCAGTACTTTACCTCTCGACAACTCCTTCTGCTGTATAAGGCCCAAATTCGGCCTCATCTGGAATATAATTCTCACCTTTGGGTTAGTGCTCCCCAATACGCTCTCGATATAGTTGATCGTATTCAAAAGAGAGCGATTAGGCTTATAAATGGCCCGTCCTTAACTTCTCACATACAGTCCCTTGAGCATAGAAGGATGGTTTCAGTTCTTTCTTTGTATTATCGTTATTACAACGGCTATTGTGCTGGTGAATTACATTCTTTGATACCATCTCCGGCTATCTTTGCGAGAAATACTCGGTTCGCTCATTCACATCATCAGTATGCAGTACAAATCTCCACTTGTCGTACCAAACGGGCGCAATCCACATTTTTCTACACGGCTTCTAAACTCTGGAATGATCTCCCTAGTTCCTGTTTTCCTCTCACTTATGATATGAGAAAATTTAAGGTAGCTGTTCATAGGCATCTATTGGCAATTCATTATCCCTCTATCCATCCTCCTAAGTGTTCTTGAGTGCTTTAGCACGATAGGCCTTATTTAGCCTGTTCAGGTCCACAATCATAAAAAAAAAACCTTGGAAATGGACAAAACACTGAAGTAAACCTTAGCCTCCATCGTGGCATAATTTTTAGAGCATATAATATGCTCATTTACTTTCAGACATGCAGTTTTATTTTATTTGTATATTTAAATGTTGATTTAAATATTTAATAATTTTTCGGATTAAACTTGTATTATATTCTTATATAAATTTTTATATTTACTTGCACTTTTATTTTAGATGCCGTTATGAAGCTAGATTTATTTTATAATCTCCATCACTTTCAAAAAAAATAAACATCACATCCAAAATAACTGAAAGATTTTATTGACGAAAATTTTAACTTACATGTTAACAAAAACACTACTAGCACTATGACTTGTTTGTCACAAAAAAAATTACAAAATCAAGACAGAAGCAAGAGAGCGAGAAATCAGGAGCAATTCCTTTTATACTTTTCTCATGGATAACAAATTTTCAATTTTTGTTCTACATTACACAGAAAAGATCCTATTCTCTGATTGGTCTAAACAAAATTGTTAAATTAACTAAAACATAAATTATGCCATAACTTTTTCAAATCAATTCGGATTTGCTTTTCAAATACATTTTTGAAATCAGGGCAACGTTCTGCATAGAAAGACACCTCACATTCCCTACTTCAAGAATTTACATTTTGACAAACCAAAACCTAAATTTACTAATATCTAACAAATTTTATATTGTACAACTAAACTAATTACATATTCAAATTCTACGTAAAAAACTGTATAAGAATACACCTATTTCAACCCATTTTACCTAATTTTAACAAAATTTCTACTTTCATACCTTAATTTTAGGTAGTTAACCCAACTTTTCTAATTTTATGTTTAGATTACATATTTACTGTTAATTTCTTTGTGTAAATAAAAGAAACCTACTATTATATGCTTTTCCAATTTATTCTGCACTTATCTTATCCTATAAAAACTATAAATTTGTAAAATTCTTAAATATAGTACTTAACCTAATTTTATATAATTTATTTTTAGCTTGGGTTTTAAACGTCTAAATCACTTGAAATGTTTATCTATTAAGTCCTTATATATGTCTATAACACAATCACTGTTTATTTGTATTCCATAGTTCATAATTTTGTCTTTTCACATTTCCATATTGTTAACACATTTTGTAAATTTCTGTATACAAATTATATTTATATTGTAAATATCACATGGCACAAATGTTGTTCATGTTCTTAGCTATGTTTCTAAGTCACTACCACTTCTTATGCACTTTTTAAACACTTTGTCTGTGATTTATCAATATACTGTGCTCGTACCATAACCCTTTTTTATAGTTCGCAGAGTTTATGCATTGTACCTATTACTATACATGTTCTACACATTAGAATTATCGTACGTACTTCATGTAAACAATATCTGTCACGTGTTTAAAATGCTTAAATAAATTGATTTAAATGTGAAATTACTTATATATCTTAAACGATACTAAACGTACACACTAATATGAATCCTGTTGACCTTTCTCACATGCTACTGGTATAGCTCATTGCTTTTATGAATATAACAACGTCGTGGATACCCCACAAAGCCTGTTTGTTACATCAAAACCATATTTTTATACTCATATACTGCTTTTCTCTCATAATGAACTGTATACTTCTTCAATTTTGTTTAAACTTGCATACTATATAGAATGTAAGCTCGATAAGCTCTAGCCCCTTTATTATGCCTATTTGTAACCATCGCATATATATATATATATATATATATATATACATACATACATATATATATATATATATATATATATATATATATGTATATACCCAAATGTCTACGATCAGAAGTATGTAAAGAACTGCACCATACGCATCCTGGAATAAATAAGATGAAAGCCCTCTCACACAGGCGTGTGTATTGGCCATTCATAGGTGCAGAAATTGAGAACACTGTGAAGTCTTGTCAAGAATGTGCTATGAATCAAAACAATCCGCCACAAATAACGTTATATAAATGGAAACCACCCAAAAATAACTTTGACCGTGTCCATATGGATTTTGCAGGACCTTGTGAAGGGGGACACCATTTTCTTAATTTGATGGATGTTTTGTCAAAGTGGCCTGAAATAAAAATTTACAAAAATGCTCCCACGTCTGGATCTAGCATTAATTCACTTGACGATATATTCGCTTCTCATGGATATCCTCATGTTCTTGTTTCGGACAATGCTTCAATATTCAAATTCGATGATTTTTTTAATTACTGCACAAGGAACGGAATCCAACAGAAGTTTATTTTATCAGGACACCCCGCCACTAATGGTCAAGCGGAACGCTATGTTCAGATTCTTAAAAAGAAACTACGTGCAATGGGTAACGAAAAAATTCGTGAAATCCTTTTTCGGTTTAGGGCAACTCCGTTGAACTCTGGAAATTCTCCGCCTGAACTGTATTTAAACAGACAAATTCGCACAAGACTTGATGCTCTGAAACCCCCTTTAAAATCCCGCTCGTATAATAATCCAGATGTACCACTTCCAAGAAAACTTAGTGTGGGAGAAGGGGTTGTCGCACGTTCTTACACAATACAAGGAAAATGGAAGCCAGACAAAGTTTCTAAAATACAGGGGAAACTTCATTACCTAATAGAATTAAACGAAGAATATGTTATACAGAGACATATTAACCAAATACGGAAATCATAAATTCCTTTTAATTCATTTGCACCAGACACATATAGCGCATTTTGCCACAATACTCGTCTCATACTAGAAAGAACACTCCTAATTATCAAAATTTTTCGTCTCATCCATCGAATAATACCGTGCAACGTCCTATTACCAGTAGCTTTGCGACGTTCACAGAGAATCAGTAAGGCGCCAGAGTATCAAAAAGAATATTTAGTAGGGAAACAAAATTAAACTTTAATAAGTGTGGGAGAATATATGTACTTTATTTAAGGCAGTACATAGTAGGATAAGCGCTCTCTTTTTAGTGTAAGTAGAACTACAGATGGAATATGTGATTACCGCAAATATATATATATATATATATATATATATATATATATATATATATATATATATATATATAACGTATGTAACCTATATTTTTTATAATTGTAACATCCAAAATATGTATGTGTATTATATTAGGTAGTTTTATTGAAAGGAAGTGTTGTTTACAAAAGTGTTTTCATTGTCCCAACGAATAAATAAACACAACATATTTGCTGTCGGTCAACTTTTTTGCCCCACCTTGTGCGGTCTTAAAAAATATGGGGTTATATTCTATGCTTTTTGAGGGAACTCCCTGATTATCATATGAAAATGAAACTTTCACCATTATCACAAATAATAAAATACTTATCGTTTTTGAGTTTTTTAATGGTATATTTTAAATTATACAATCTAAACGTTTCGATAACACTTACAGTTATCTTCGTCAGTAGTAATATCTATTAAAATTGTTTTCAACATCCTAAAGAATTTTAATAGATATTGCTACTGACGAAACTAACTGTAAGTGTTATCGAAATGTTTAGATTGTATAATTTAAAATACACCATAAAAAAACCCAACAAAGATAAGTATTTTATTATCCCTGATTATCAGTTTCTTCTTTAAAAAAATAAGTCATACAGTTGACCCCCTTATCCCCCCCGACATGCTAATTCCAACGAAGCTATAAAAAACATTTCTTTGAAGATCGCCGGGTGTATTTTCATCGCAAGTTCCAAGGATATTTGTATATTCCGCCCCCCTTAAAGCCGTTGCGCTGCTGATTCTTTTCTCGGGAATTGCTTGCAATTTCTTCCTCGCAGCACCCTTAGCTTGTCTTACCGTTTTGAAAACAACGTCAGTAAACGGGTTAATATCAATTTTCTTCGAGGTAAAATACATCCCCTGAACCATTTTGGCTGTGGTGTTGCACATATGCTTTACAACACCTTCTTTATAGCCAGTCCCATCCTTTTTAACATGTTTAAGATGTCACTTAATTCCACCTTGGAGGTATTTGGACCAATTTGTAATTCTTCTTTTCCGAAAATGCGAGAAATTGTCGCCAAACCTACTGTCAGTACTTTCGGGTATTTTTGGGCACACTTCTTCCGATCTCTTTATCTATTTCCACATCACACTTATCTCCGAATCTTTTGGCCACATTTTCCATTATTCTTCTGTGGTATTACAATAGTCCTCCAAATACAATGCGTACTAAAAGTTCTGTAGAAAATTTTTGTGGTGCTTTATTACTCATGCTTGATACACTTGGAAATAGGACTCGTGCTGACGCACTCTTCCTATTTAGGCAAGTGCATCAAACATCCGTGGTACCACCACAAAAATTGTCGACATAACTTTTAGTACTTATCGTATTATATATGAATATTGATATTGATAGTGCAATCCGGACACTTATTAATTAGCTTCAAAATGTCTATGTCTACTTAATTACTCAACAGGTAGACTTGACCGTTTCATAATATTGATAGATTTTTATTATTTTTTTTAATATATTACTTATTTAAAACTAGTTGTAGAAAAAACGTAGTTTATATTTCATGCGTGAAGCTGTGTTAACGGTTCGAGTGATTTTCTGTCTTGGCCTAACGGCTTCAACAAAAATTTCATTCTCACTGTTAAAACATATGCTTCATGCATTTAATATAAAAATAACTATTTCAGAAACCTATACACAAAAAATATATACATATTAAATTACTTACCAAGAAATACAGAAATACCTAAGACGTCAAAGAATACTTTACATGCATAAATACTAATGGCGTCAACGGAAATGATATACATAATACAAGTTTTGTTCCAACTTACTATAGATGTCCGCAGCAGTTAGTGTAACATTGTTGCCTTTGTAACGCTGTTGCCGCACTTCCCCTACGCCTTCTTCTGATGAAGAAGTGTGAAGACCTAAGCATATTTTTAATGTGAAGGTTCAGATGAGGATAAACCTTCTGAAGATGATCAGTCCCCAATGGAAGACCCTAGTATCAGCAGTAGCAACGTTAATAACGCCGTAGAGATCAGCAATACAAAAAATAGCGTAATCTAAAATGCAGATACTGCTAGACAGGATAGTGGAAATACACATTTGGTAGACACATCAAATATTGGATGATTTTCTCCTGACGAAATTACATTTGCTCCAAAATTTGTTGCTCTCAAGAAAAATCTGACACATTTATGAACGTAATATGTGTAGTTACGTCAACAGAGTTAGATGAAGGTGTTTCTCAAAAGTTTATTTATGTTTGGCTGACAGTAAAAATAAATGAATAGATATACACATACTCACTACAAAAAATAAGATTATTTGCAAAATAGGTCCAGCGGAACTTATTATTGTTATGGGATGTATAATGATTTATAATGGTGTTCCTACACTACATGACTACTGGTTAAATAATAAAAGTTTAGGTAACGATGCCATCTAGGGACAGATTTCTGCTATTGATAAAGTTATATTTTAACGACTCTGAAATACCAAACGATAATTGGAGAATATATTATGTTAACATGATTAAAAGAACGTTTCAAAAATTTAGAGCAGATAGTTCTCATCCAATAATTAATGAGTCAATTTCAAAATTTAAGGGTAGTTCTGCACTCAAGCAATTTTGCCTCTCAAATCAATAGAACGTGGTATCAAAGTTTGGCAAAGACGCGATGCACTAACCGGATATGTATATGACTTCAATATATATATATATATATATATATATATATATATATATATATATATATATATATACAGAAAAAAGTAAATTCACCAATAGGCGCAAGAGTGGTGACTAAACTGTCATCAACCATAAGAATTTAGGTGTGACACTTTGCTTTGATAGATTATTTACATCGGAAAATCTTTTAAGTAGTATTCCATTTGCAGCTGTTGGTACTTTCATGTCTAATAAAAAAAATTTACCTGACATGTCAAATAAACTCAAACGCAAAGGCGAATGTGAATTTTATTGCAGTAATAACGGATTATTAGTATCTAAATGGAAGGACACAAAAGAGGTAATGGTGGCCAGTAACTATCATTCACCTATGGTTCTACAAGTTTGGAAGCAAACAAAAGAATTGGTCCATATTAATGATAAATTTCCCAGAATCAATAGCATTTTACAATAAATTTATGGAGGGGGTTGATTAATCAGATCAACTTTTTGGTGTATACGATCTAAACAGAAAGTCAACGAAATGGTGGAAAAAGTTTTTTATAAACTATTGTTAACATCAGTTGCTAATGCCTGGATATTATTCAAAGACATTAATCTTATCAAACGGTTATCTTTGAAACCGAACTAGTGGAGTTGTGGTAACACGATTTGCTTAGCATTCGGGTGGTCATGGGTTCGGGTCCCGTTACCGTCTACCCTGTATCCTGACCGCACCCTTCCTTAATCCCACCATGCTTAGGGCCCTACAAGAAAAAATGCCATCGTTTGCATATCAACAAAGTCGAAAAAGGGACAAAGATGATCTGCATTCAATGTAATATTGCCCGGTGTGTAGATTGCTAAAAAAGATTTCATGGATAGACTTTGTATTATTTTGAATAATTGTTTTTCTTATAATACCGAAATGATTTTTCATGCCTAGAGGGAAACATGTCCCCCCAAAAATTACTAGTTTTACGTATATGATCCACGGTCAACTACTCCAAAAACAAATGAATACAAAATTCTTATTTGAGAAAATCGTATTGGTGGAAGCAGTATAAGGGTTGTGACACAAAATGACCTTAATAGAAAAAAGTCAGCTTGAAAGGATTAAAGTTTAATCTACTTTTATATTTAATAAAAAAATCGGTATGAATGGATTACATTTTGGGTGAACTATACATACATCACATACGTATCTTAATTTAAAATTTATATACCTATTCGACCTACAATCCGCGTTCTAATTAAATTATAATATTAATGTTTTTAAAAACTGTATATTATTATTATTAGTTAGACATTTGTAACTGTGACAACACTGTATTTTTATGAGATAAATAATATTTAAGGTTAATAAAGAACGTGTGTGAAGA
>JARFJB010000960.1:812500-915000 GCA_036346205.1 Vesta saturnalis | reverse complement strand
TTTGCGAATACAAAATAAAATTACTTACACATGTCAGATGTGTATACATACAATTAAAAGTATCGTGTTTAAATTTCACTTACCATTCTTGAAAGAGTCGCCGGGCCTCCGCAGCATTACCATAGGCAGGACCATAAAGGAAATGCATTTGAGTCATCTCCAATTTAGAATAATTACTTACCATTTTTTTAATAGCACAATCTACCTTGGACCAAAGGAAAAATAATAACAAACTGTCACAGAATGCAAAAACATTATGTTGCTAACAACCAATAAAACAACATTTCCTAGCAATGAGCAAAGTTAACTTGATTTTATTTTAACAATTCTCCGACATGCTATGAACTGGATTTATATTTTTAGTAAGATACGAACAAATATCAAGAGACCAAAAACTCGTATTTTTAGTCGCTTAATCTGACGAAATATAGAATATTTAAAAAGTCAATGGAGCACACTTTTCTGTCAATACTATTTGTGAGACTGCCCCCGGCACGCCACTGGAATCTAGTTAGTGATAACTTAGTGTATTGTCACAATAGACAATACAAAATCGGCAAAAGGATAATTGAGATATTAATAAAAAACTGATCTCTTTAAAATACTTTAACACCCTATATCTTGGAAACCAGACTGTTCAGGACACATGTTTATATGAATGTTTCTACTTGAATTTGGTTCAGGAATGCGCCCTTGGAATTACGGTCTATCATTAAGTAACACCCTCTATATCTAATATGTAACGGGTGCCTGGATAAGGGTACGAGCGGCTCTATTTCGATAATGGTAAGGCCTAGAGGTTTGAGAAAAAAATCCTTATAAGTAAAGCAAGTAAGGGCGTAATATCAAAAAATATGATTTGAAAACTTGGATGATACCTCATCACTTTCATTTTTCCGTACCTCCCGTAATAAAGGAGGAGGAGGCTAATGCATTTTCCAATATTTTTAATAATACCTTCTGAACCACTCAACGGATATTCTTCCTCTCGTTTTAAAAAGCATTTTATAGTCTTTTGAAGATTGTTTTTTCTTGGAGCTTTTAGTTCTAAACAAATAAACTAGAGGTCGTTCTCTGCAGCGATTACACATTTTTTGTGATTTTTTGGAAAAAACTGAACAAAATTGTACTATTTATTTGACAGACCGTTACGCGGCTTAAAATTACCTACATTTTAGTAAAACCCCTTCGCGATAACCCCATCCGTTCTCGATTTATTTGAGAAAATGCTAAAAGGTTGAATACCGCAATCGACTACGGGAAACTGGCAACGTGTAATCTATTGGAGCACCTGTAAGAGTTCGTAGAACACGCACCGAGGAAAATATTATCAACGTTTTGGCCTGCGATCAATACGATCCCACCTTAAGCACCAGTCAAATTTTTTGTTGGAGCGTTTAGAAAATGTTAATCATTAGAATACCGGAATCGAAACAATTTACCTTGTCGGCGTAAACAAATCATATGTCCATGGTAACTACTAAATTGAAAAGATCACCATGACAATTGTCAAATGCTACTTCTCAGAGTTTCTGTGTCTTGAACGTATTTTGTAGTTTTTTTTTTTTTTGGCAAAAATACGCCATTCTTCTAAAGGGGTATTAAAATTACCTAAATTTTAGTGAAAACTCCTTCGTGATATCTCCATGCGTTCTCGATTTATACGAGAAAATGTTAAACATTTGAATACCGCAATCGGAAGAAGTTACCTTGGCGGTGAAAACAAATCAATATCCATGGTAACCGACGTAATTTAAACTACGGTTCGACTTTCTGCCCACTAAGTAACAATGGTAATACGTCGCGTCTTGCCTTCCTTCACACCCTATCCGGGCTGAGGACTGGTTCAAGGCCAACGGGCCAACAGGAAATTAGAACTACCTACACAAAGAACGTTTAGCCAGAAATAGCTAACAAATTTTCAAAATGTCTTCCATCATTCTCGATGCATTTATTTAAACTAATTTCGGTAGAAAAAACCGCTGCTCCAATTTCGGCGCTGTGCAAGCTTCTAATGGCGTTTCGTATTCTTTCTATCATATTTTCCCTGGTTGTTGGTTTCTCTTGGAAAACCTGGTCTTTCAGTCTACTCCATCAGTAGATATCTAAACAAGTAATATCCGGCGAACGCGCTGGCCAGCGAAATAGACTTTCTTTTCCAATAACACGATTCGAATATTGCTCTCATAAATGCCGACGTACGTTTCGGTTATAATGTGCCAGACAACCATCAAGCTGGAACCACAATGTGCCTTCTTGTTTCCAAGGAGACGTCTTTTAAAAGTGGCGGAAGAGAAATGTTCAAAAATTTCAAGAATCTCTCCCCATTAAAGGTTTAGTCAAAAAAATGTAGACCTATTATTGTTCCTTCCAGCATTCCGCACCATACGTTCAAACTCCAGCGATTTTGATGTTCTACTTGCCGCATCCAATTCAGATTTTGCTTGGACCAATAATGCATATCTTTTTATTATTTTGTTCCGAAAATGAGCAAAATAATGTTTTTAAATTAAAACGTTAAATCGACTGCACGTTACCGGTTTCCCGTAATCGCCTGGTCAATCTTGAAAATACTTTTCGAGAAAAATGTCTTCGTAGTGGTAAATAATTGCGCAACATATCATACGCTTCCGCATTAGTGTAAATATTCAGATCCTTATCCTAAAAATCCAAAGATCCCGATCCTTAGATTTCTAATTAACAGTCCTTAATTAAATCCTATAAATCCCTGAAATTGTATTCCTATACGTTCAAAATCCGTCAATTGCGCACCAATCCCAACATTTCCAATTCCTGCTAATAAAATTTGCAAAAATATTCTTCTTCCATCCGGCCCGTCCCTATAAAAGCGACCGAAAATTTAAATTCACTCTCATCTCTTTCGAGAAATCAACCAGCCTGGTCTTCTTCTCTTTCGAGAGATCAACCAACCTAATCCTCTTCTCCTTCGAGAAATCAAACCAGCCTGATTTATATTTCCTAATAAACCAGAACGCCTGAATTTAACTTAATAACACACAACCAGTACACGTTCATTCGCCTCCTGGTGTCAAAACCTTGGAGACGGCACACACAATCAAATTATACGCCGCATCCAACCAGCTAAACTAACCACAAATCCGCAAGTTCTCGAACCGTGTGTTTTTGAACCTTTTATGCACGCGGTGGACAACCAACGTAGAGCGGACTCAATCCTTTCCGAGTTATCGGTGAAAGCCGCAAGATTCGAATACTCGACGTCTTCAAGCTATCGGTAAACCGTACTGCTCGAGCCTTGCAACTTAAGGCGAAAAGCCTCAAGTTATCCTGTGCAACATTCCTTTTAACTAGAATAATCACAGGCATTACACGTATACAAAATACGACAAACACATTTAAGATTCATCCTGTATATACCAGAACAATATTTTATTTCCTGTTCATTTTCCGTTACATATTTTCAAAAACAAATTTAGTTCCTGTCATTATACGAAAGCATTATAATTTCCTGCTTAAATAAACGTAAAATTTATATTCTTTGAAATAAATTTTACATTATAAAGAAATTAATAAGAGAATAAATTTATGCTTACATTTGTATAAATTCCATTTAAGTTAGTTAAAATTTATCAAGGTTAGCGTAACAAAACGTTTTGCGAATTCAATCTTTTCATAAAAAGATCAAGCTTTCATTCTATTATTGAAATCACTATCATTTCAATAGGCAAAATTACAATTGAAATAAATACATACCACAATTGCACATTTACTATTATCAATGTCTAATAGGGATTAGATATATTTTTTTAATTAAATATAAATAAATAAAGGAAACTCACCTATTTCAAATCGAATCGGTAAAATCGACATAATTATTTCCAGACGTCAATAAAAACCACATTGAATACAGAAACAAGCACTTACATACGTAAAAAACACCCCAAACATAACTCATTATTACAAAACACTCCTTAATAAAACAAATACATTTTGAATTGATAAATATCGGTTGTAAACAAAGTCAGCTTATTAATAATAAAATTTAATAATTAACTCTGACAATGTATTAAGGCTTTGTTATTAGGCTGTAAAAACCTTAGAAAAAGTAATTATTTGATAACAGATAAACAGACAGAATACCACACAAACTACAACAGTGACAGGAGAATTACGTAATCCGCAGGCGATCCCAGCGCAGAATATTTTTCATATATTTTAAATTGCATTTTATTTAAGTTTGGTTACATTTTTTATTGTATTAAACTTGTATTGTATTATTAGAATATTATTCATGCTGAATAAATTGCCTGTTTAGTTTGATTGTGTTGTACAACTGTATTTAAAGAAAAGAATTCACCCCAGCTTCCGACTAGAGCGAACCGTATTAAATATATAAAAATTTATTTTTAAAATACCCCTTCATAAAAATGGCTATTTTTCCCAAAAAAAATAGACTAAAAAATACATACAAGACACAGAAACTCTGAGAAGTAACGTTTGACAATTGTCATATCAGTGATCTTTTCAATTTAGCGGTTACCATGGACATGTGATTTGTTTTCTTCGACAAGGTAAAAAAATAAGCCGTGTAACGGTCTGTCAAATAAATAGTACCGTTCTATTTAGTTTTTCAAAAAATCAGAAAAATGTGTAATCGCTGCAGAGAACGCCCTCTAGTTTACTTGTTTATAACTAACGCTCCAACCCTTCAAAAGACTATAAATTGCTCTTTCAAACGAGACTAAGAATATTCTGTTTTATTTTTATGTTCCTTTGTAGCAGTTACGCCCTCTATCCGTCGAGTTACGAACTTAAAAATAATTACCAGCCACTTCTTTTACTTGCTTTATTTACAAGAATTTTTTTCGCAAACCTCTAGCTAGGCCTTACCATTGTCGAGATAGAGCCGCTCTGTTCCCTTACCCAAACTATATATATATATATATATATATATATATATATATATATATATAATTGAAATATAATAATATTATTTATTAATATTAATATTATTATGGGGATAGAGTTCTAGGAATTTAAGTTATATTTACTATATTGCACCAGACTAGCTCAAAGATCTCAATTGGGGATAGAGTTCAAGGATTTAGTTGAAGATAAAATTTTTTTTTAAGTAAGAAATATCCTATATGTAATTGAATTTAACGTATAAAATTTGCTCTGAATAGAATTTGCTTTCTAACGCATGCGTTAATGACTTTAAGTGAAAAATAATTAAAGCTGTCAAAAATGTCAAATAATTAAGAAATTTTAATGTTTGGATCAAAATGAAAATTTAGAAAAAGAAAAGGAAATAATTAGCTTCACAGGTGTTTACACAAGTAAATAATTGAAATTCTTAATTAATAACATATAACAAATATAAATTGCAGGGAAACACCAATAAACAGGGTTATAAAATTTTAAAACTCACATATACAGTCCTTCCTGTGGCTAGAATGATGTCTTCAAACTTCAGCTGGAGGCAGGCAATGTTCACTCGGCTATTGTTGTTACTAATATCCAACTGCTATCTCGGTTCTCGAAGACACCAACTTCCAAGCTTCAAGATGTTTTCTTTCCAAAAACGGCAACCTCCAAACACTTATTTACTATGGTAACTTTTTATTTAAAATGGTTTTAAATCTTTATGAGTGATATCGTTTAAAATGTATTATTAAGTATCCAAGATTTTGTTAACACACTTTTATTTTAGTTACCGAAATATAATATTTATTTAAGAGGAATTGTCCGGAGAAATAAAACAAACTTTCACCAAATAAAAATGGAATTTAATTTGGTATATAAAGAATTATTTTAAATCGGAAAACACGAAAACAAATTTACACAAAATCGTGACATCAATTAATCGTACAGAATTATTTTATTAACAACGACAGGTATCGGTGACCGAACTATTTAATTTTAACCGATGATATAAAAACAAGTGCTCTCGAAATTATTCGTAACGTAAACTTTCTCGACGATAATAAATTAGGTTATGTAAACACAAATTTAGCAACACTGTTTTAACCTTTTCACTTTTTGAACAAATTCTAGAGAGAGAATGATTCCTGAGCGCTTGCTTTTATAGGTTTCTGGTTGCTACAGAAATTTCAACTTTTTTACAGCCATATTGCAAAATTTACAATGGATGTGATTGGATAATCAAAATTAAGAATTGTACATAAATGGAATTTTGGCCTTCTTATACATGGTCGGAAATGAAATTTAAAAACGGAAATGAAAACTATGTGAAATTTTGAATAAAAGGACACCTGACAAGCAATAAATCCTACCACTAATAAACGAAATAACTTAATCTAATCAAAATAAGCTATTAACTATACACACTTACAAGCTACACTAAAATTACTTGCGAAAATGGAATTCTGAGGACAATTTACATAAGAAAACATATCTTTTAAATTCGAAACATTTAATTTAATGAAAATTTTAAGCTTTTGTAAATTTGTCTAGAATTCACCTCAGATTTAGCAAAATTTTGCGGATAAAACGCTGTATCCTTATAAAAACTTATTTATATTGTGAAAGAACATCTATTATTTGCTTTAAGAGCAAAAACTAAATCTAATAATGTGGAAAAAGTATAAAATTATGTGAAAAATCTAAAATTTACAACGTAACCATACTTAAATTTAAATATGAAATTAAATCATATTAAAAAATGTTTTTAACACTTAAAATGTTATGTTTAAGGTTTGTACAACTTGTCTTTATTGTTCTCACTACTTATTTGCAATGCATAATGTTATTTAGTCTTGCATTGAAAAAGTCTCATCGTCTAACACTCTTTTAGGATTTTTACACTATAAATTGTACGGCACTATAAATGTTTGTATGCCATAATGTTCTAAATGTCTTTCTTCTTGTGAATCATGTATTATAATTTTGTCACTAATTCGCTAACAAAAATGTGTCGAAAATTGTCTATACTGTCCATATTATAACCCTTTTACTAAATTTTGTATTTCCTGCCTTTAAAAACTAAACATACACTATCCCTAACCTAATCTTAACTACATAGTCCATGTTTAAACACCTGTGAAATGTCTACTTGCCAAATTACCTTTGAAAAATTGAATTTTATTGTAAAAATTGCACTACTAAAATGACTCTACGAAAATGGTTATATTTAACATTCTTGACAATTTTGGTAGCAGCAAATTGCTTTTTATGATGAAACCAAACTTAGCAAATGATATTCAGATCAATTTATACCAAATAAATTTATTTTAAACACATCGTGAACCAGATTTATGTAAAATTGTGTCTCGCACTTGTATCGAGCCAGAAATTACCCCTTTTTATGACCCAAATGTCATGTAAGCTGTCCGATACTTCTATTACCTCTTTCTAAACATCTCAATATATATATATATATATATATATATATATATATATATATATATATATATATATATATATGTACAGGGTGTCTGTGAACGGTTGGAAAATCTCGAAACTGGAGATACTAGAGCCCAAAATATATCGATTGAACCGATCATACCTTAACTGATAGGTAAAAAGATACAGGGTATCAAAAGTTGTAATTTTATTTTCTATTTTTCCTTATTGCTTGAGAAGTTTTTTAGATTTTTCAATGAAGCTCGGTATATGGGGGTTTTTTGGTATGAGAAATAATATTCTGCACTTAATTTTGGCCAGAGTAGAGGGCGTCACATACAACATTATTCTAGTAAATAACCTGTCAGAAAATCTCTGCGCTACCCTGTAGGCAATAATTGATTGAAAAATTTTAATCTCTCATCCTTTCTCAACAAAAAAAATGTACCTGTCAGGAGTGTTCAAATTTAATAGTTTCTGAGATATTTGCTTTTAAAGGTATGAATGCATTTTGAATTCAGTGCACTCCATATTTTTTTAACATAAATCAAGTTACTCTGCTGAAAAACATCCGCATAGTGTTGCTATGGTTTCTAATGTTTATTATAAGATTACCTTCAGTGTCACTAATGTTGAATAATTCCGATATGCGTTTAATGTACGGATTGGCCCGATTTAAAAAAAGACATACTGAATAAAATAGAAAATTTAAAGGAAACTATTAACTAAAGAATAACTACACAAATTGTTCAAAATGAGCACCACCTTGCCTAATGCACTCACGAGCACGGCGAACTAGTGATTGTTGCATCGTTCAAAGTATTTGAACGTCATTCTTTATTTCCTTATCGGCCTATCCATCGGTTTGGATATACTCCATTTAAATACTCTCTAACTCATAAGCTAAAAAGAGGTGGAGCACCATCGTGCATAAACCACACGTTCATGCGTGTTTACAATGGAAGATCTTCTAACATATTGGGTAATTGTTCTTCAAGAAATTCTAAATATCTGTGGTAACTCAACAGGTCCTATTACATAATGTCCTATTATTCCTGCCCATAAATTAATTTGAAATTGTTCTTCATGCCGGGTTTGTCCTATACCGTAAACCAGTAAATCCATGATCTTGGTTAAACCTCTCTAAGAGCCACGTAGAAAATTCTACTGTTGCAAGGTAGTCATCCACGCTTAAACCTTGTACTTTTTGAATGTGGTATGGATGCAGCAGTTGCTCTCCAAAATTGCGGTTTACTGTACATTTTGCAACCTGTAATTCGTGTGCTACATTCCCAACACTAATTGTTGGATCTGCAGCGACAGCATCCAGAATATTTTCTTCCAATTCAACTGTACGTATAGTTCTGGAAACTCCACCATGTCGACCCATATTTGGTATAAAACTACCTTCAAAAAGTTGTTTCACATCCCTTTACTATTTAAGATAATAAAAGTTTTTTACCAGTTTCTCGTAACCGCTGATCAATACGTTGGAAAGTCCTTGAATTGGGCAATTGTCTATTGGGAAATCTTTCAGCGTACAATCTTCCAGCTCTTAAAGCATTGTATCGTGCCAACCCATACATTAAATGCATATCAGCATATTCGACAAACGTATACTCCATAACGTTTCAGGTAAGTTTAGACCAAAATTTTAACTGATAATTATTAGTTTCATGCAAAAATCTAAAAAAACTTCTCAAGCAATAAGGAAAAATAGAAAATAAAATTACAACTTAGACACCCTGTATCTTTTTACCTATCAATATTTGGACTAAGGTCCGAACCCATTACCTCCCGAATGCTAAGCAGGCTGTGTTACCGCAGATCCAACTAGTTTGGTGATTACAATAACGCAGGCTCTAAGTGCGTAAGTGAATAGGAATTTGTCAAACACTTATCTGTCAGTGCAGTAGTGAATATCACTGAGCTTAGTATGGAGTATTACGTCACAGATGGAAACAAAATTGGTTTATAAAATGGCATTTCTATAAGAAATCTTAGCATGCTCTCAACAGACTTTGAGAATTTATCATACCAATCAAGGTATTGAGCCAGGCATCAAAATTTAAACCGTTTGCAGCAAACTTCTGTATTTGTAATAATACAGGGTGTCTCGTAAAGAATGAGTCGTACCTCAGATATAAATTTTTGGGGTTAAAATAAACTGATTTAGCTTAGTACGATTGTTACTCCTCAAAAACATTTTTTTGTTTCCTTTTTCTGTTTTTCTCTTCCATGTTTAAATTCTCTATGCAACGTTTGGCAAGATGGGTTTTTAAGGTGGCCTGACAAGAATATGTTTTTGTTTGTCAGGTAAAGTGTACAGGACGTTAAGAATTCTTTATCCATTTTCTTATATTATTCATAACTTTTCATTGGATTTAAATTTTGTAAAAAAAAAGCGTGCCAACGCGAGGGCTAGCAAAGCGCCGTAGGACCATAACAACCAGTTATACCAGCAATTCATACTAAATTGTATGCATGATTAATATATTGATTATTTAAAATGAATTATAACGTTAATTGTTTTCAAAAGAAATACATTTTTCATTTACGGTAGTAGGTATTGTTGAGTTACCATTGAAACAAGTACAAAAGCTGGAATTACATGACTAATTGTAATAATTGCATAGCAAATATTTTTAAATAAACTCATAGTTTTTTGTTTTCAATTTTTAACGTTTTATTATAGTCCGCTGGGCCATAATGACATCCGCGGGCTGTAAAAAGACGGTCACATCAAAGAAATTTGGTTATAATTATCATATAATGTAATCGTGCATAATAGTAATGCATGAACTTAGGAAACAAAGTAGATTTTTTAAGACGAATGTACAGTTTGGTTGTTGAGGCTCCCTGCGCCGAGGCAAATCCACCACAAAAGTCTTAAACAATGTAACTGCTGAGGTATGTACAATATTTTTTTCTGAAACAAGAATAATTATGTAAAAATGTCAAAACGTTTATCAAAATTTCATTTATTCACTAATGTGATAGATTGCATAGACATCACATCACGTTATGCGTTGTTAAGGTCGTTACGCACACTGCGGATCTTTGCGCGACGGAGAATTTACCGTCGGCCTCACACAGAAACACCGTTTACACGCAGGGTGGCAAAATCTCCGTCGCCATCATACAAATCGCTGACTGCTGACTATTTGACAGTATAGTTTCATCATGAAACCCAATTTACTTAGTTTCTACACTATCTAAATAATTTATTGTTTTAGAGTAGTATGAAACGATTAGAAAGCAAATTCTGGGTTTATTATTATTCCATAGTCGAATGAAAAGGCGAAGAGCTACTTTGGGTTCATCCAATTAACGAAAGAAGACAGGAGGTTGGAGAGTTCTACAGGTTATTTGAAGAGTTGAGGCAGAACACAAAATTCGTGAATTACTTCAGAATTTACAGGCTTCCTTTGTCGAACTGTATGAGCGGTTAAAAGATATTATTAAGCGCAAAAATACCAAAATTATTGTGTAACATTGAGTAAAATAATAATAATTATCTTATTTTTTACCTTTCGCTTCATATACACAAGTATTACAATTAGAAATTGACGTCCATTGCGCTAGATGAATTGTAGCAACTTACTGAAGAACTTCTTTCATAGTCTCGGTCAAAGTACTCAACAACATTTTCGTAGTTTTCAGCTACTATAGTTTTTTCCATATTTAATAGCACTAATGTTTAAAATACAATATAATTCCACAATTTCTTATATAATTATTTATTTCTCTACGCGTTTCAACACAAGAAAAAGTAAATAATTATATATATATATATATATATATATATATATATATATATATATTATGATTGTGGACCTGAACAGGCTAAATTAGGCCTATCGTGCTAAAGCACTCAGGAACACTTAGGAGGATGGATAGAGGGATAATGAATTGCCAATCGATGTCTATGAACTGCTACCTTAAATTTTCTCATATCATAAGTGAGAGGAAAACAGGAACTAGGGAGGTCATTCCAGAGTTTAGAAGCCGTGTAGAAAAATGTGGATTGCGCCCGTTTGGTACGACAAGTGGAGATTTGTACAGCATACTGATGATGTAAATGAGCGAACCGAGTGTTTATCGAAAAGATAGACCGAGATGGTATCAAAGAATATAATTCAGCAGCACAATAGCCGTTGTAATAACGATAATACAAAGATAGAACTGAAACCATCCTTCTATGCTCAAGGGACTGTATGTGAGAAGTTATGGACGGGTCATTTATAAGCCTAATCGCTCTCTTTTGAATACGATCAACAATATCGAGAGCGTATTGGGGAGCACTAACCCAGAGGTGAGAATTATATTCCAGATGAGGCCGAATTTGGGCCTTATACAACAGAAGGAGTTGTCGAGAGGTAAAGTACTGCTTAGATCTGTACAAAAAGCCTATTTTACGAGCAGCTGTTTTGGTAGCTGACAGAAGATGGTCAACCCATGAGAGATTTGAAGATACAGTCATACCCAACAGAGTAATAGAGTCTGAAAACTTAAGAACTGAGCCATTCATACTTAGAACAGGGAATGATCGATCTTTTTTGGCGGACATAAGGCAGCACTGAGTTTTGTTAGCATTAAATTTAACTAGATCATTGCTTCCCCATTCGAGAATACGTTGAATGTCTTTATTGATTGAATTTGCCATTTCAGCTTTAATTTCTTGATTTGACATAGAAGGTGGATTATCACTATGAGTAGACTGAGATGAACTACAGTGAAGAGTGCTATCGTCAGCAAAGCAATGGATGGGGTTAGTTGTTGAAGAAATAAGGTCATTTATGTACAGTAGAAAAGTGTAGGCGCTATAACGGATCCCTGTGATACGCCCGCGTTAATGCTAACTTCTTTTCAAAAAAAGCCATCAACTACTACACGTATTCGTCTTTTATCAAGGAAACTAGAAACCCAGTTGATGAGCATATCATTTAACCCAAACGAGGTGAGTTTGGCAAGTAAACACGAATGCCCAACTTGGTCAAATACCTTTGAGATATCTAAAGCGACTACAACTGTTTCACCGGACTGTTCTAGTGTATTGTTCCAAACTTGGGTCACATATGAAAGAAGATCGCCTGTTGAACGACTTTGCCTAAACCCATATTGGTGGTCACTAAGGAGTTTGTTAGTTTCAAGGAACGTGAGTAGTTGCTGCTTGATTGCTTTTTCCATGATTTTAGACAAAATGGAAGTGATGACAATTGGTCGGCAATTTGAGGGATCGGTCTTATCGCCTTTTTTGGGAATAGGTTGAACATTTGCTAACTTCCATAATGAAGGGAATTCCCCAGAAGGCATAGAGATCGTATAGAGCTTAGATAGGACTGGTACTAGTTCGGGGAACATTACTTTAAGACAATAGCAGGGATACCGTCTGGGCCAGTCGCCTTATTGAGATCAAGCCTACTGATGATCGATTCCAAGAGCTCGTACCGAAAATGAATTGGTTTCATAGCGTATGAAGAAGAGTTGACTAGGGGCACATCTTTTCCAGAATCATTGAGACACGAGTTTGATGCAAACAAATCCACAAAAACGTTGGCTTTGTCTACAGAATCAGCAAATACCGATCCGTCAATAGACGTCAGGGGGGGAAATGAAGATGTTCCAAAGTTTTTCCTAATGGCTTTAGCTAAAGACCAAAATTTACGACTGTCTAAAGGAGATGTAGCTAGTTCATTGCATTTTCGTTGTTCGAACAACTTTTTAGTTTTAGTGATGACACTTTTGCTGATATTTCTAGCACCAACGTATTCCACATGACTGTCGACCGATTTATTAGATTTCCATTTAATGTAACATTTATTTTTGAAAGATATTGCATCAGCACAAGCTTTATTGAACCAGGGTTGGGAACCTGAATGACCTATACGGTACTGTTTTTTGGGAATGTATAACTCCATTCCCATGAGGATGATTTCAGATACTGAAAGAGCGATGTCCGAAGAAGAGGACGACTTAAAACAATATTCACGCCATGGAAAGGTTGCAAAGAAATCCCGTAAATCACTCCATCGAGCTGACTTAAAACACACAAGTTTCTATCGGTTTTGCGAACAACAGTGAAATTAGGTACAGTAGAAATGATTTTTATTAGACAATGGTCGGAAAGACCTAAAGGCGAAAGAACGGAAGTTTTATAAGCAAGAGGGTTTGATGTAAGAAAGAGATCTAGAAGATGTGGAGTATGGTTAGGGTTATCAGGGATTCTTGTGGGTTCAGAAATCATTTGTGTGAGATCACATGAAATAGCAAATGTTTCTGCACTATGACCAGCGGGATTTGTAGTAGATGAAAACTGAAGCCAATTAGAGTTATGAACATTGAAATCGCCTACAAATGAGATATGGCAAGAAGGAAACTGAGACAGGAGATAGTCAACTTTCATACTAAGGTAATCCAAGAAGTCTTGAAAGCTGCTGTCATTAGGAGACCTATAAATGCAACAGTAGAATTTCATAAAATTAGGACCAGAATGTTTAAACCAAATGACGGCAGGATTTTACGTCCGGAATTTATAACCCTAGAAACCACAGCCATCTTATTCTTTAATTTGGGACTTTTAATCCGATAGGAAGACAGTGAGGGCGAGAATGAAGAATAAGGATGAGAATAGATTAAGAATGATGGAAAAGGTAACCGGCAGCCCTTACCGAGCTCAGAAAATCGGCGACCCAATATTAAGGAGCCCATGGTAAGGGTGGTGGTACCTCCCCGGCTGGCATGGAGTATACATGCCTACCACCTGTTATATAAAATAAATTGTGGAATTATATTGTATTTTAAACACTAGTGCTATTAAATATGGAATTATCTGATTGGGAAGATGGATTGGATAGTGCATTTTGAATGGAAAGAGAGAAAATGGATGGTGGTCGTGAGGTAGGAAATTTGAAGGTTGGGAGAGGTACGAGGCCAGAGTTGTGAATGTTGGACCATTTTGAGTAGTGCAAATTCGTAGTAGTTCAGAAAGATTGCTGAATTGGCTGTGGGAAACTTTGTGGTTGGGGATGGTATGTCGTTGATTGACTCTGTTGCTGAAACTGGGAAGCGGATTGTATAGTGTATAGTAAAGAGCTGTAACCCTTTTTTTCTTAATATTGGAACTTGAAGAGCCTTTATTTGGAACTGAAGCGATTAATTACTATCGAAACTCTCTGTATACTGCAGCAGAATGTGATAGAAGGACTTTTGGGAGTTTGGTCTAAATCTACTTTGTCCATTTTTTTATGTTTCATCCGTGGTTAAGTGTTGGAAATCGCTTTTTCCTTTGTTCTAGCCGTTAGGCTCACTTCCTGTTATGTGTTCTCAGGAGGTAGTTGAGAAGTGCCATTGGTTTCATCCTTGTGTTCTTCCTCAATGACAAAGCTCTCTGTAGTCTTTGATTTTCGTATATTTTTAAGAACTGGCGTTCGTCGTTGAATATGCACTTTCTTTTTGGTAGCTTGTGAACCATTAGTTTTGCATTATTTGCCTTCCCTTCAGCTTTGTCGAAAGCGTTACGAAGATGTTAAAAAATAGTAATTTTTCCTTATTCAGAGATTTTTCGTTTTTTAGATATCTAGCAAGTGGATGTACTTTCACCACCTTCATGATTCCTACAGAGTAAAAATCTCGGCAGCAAGATTGATAGTTAGGGATGGTTGTCAAGCGTTGGGGAAGGTTATGCTAAGCTTATGCTCCTTACAAAAGAAATGTGGAAATCAGTAGCAAACTCTCCCCATTTCATGGAGACAGTAGATGGGCAACACGTCCGCATCGTAAGTCCAATAGGAATTATAAAGACTACTATTCAATTGTGTAAATGGCTATTGAAGATACTAAGCACCATTTTATTTTTGTGCATATTGGTAGCTATGGAAAAGACTGCCATTCGTCGGTTTTTAAACACACTAGCTGTGGAAATCAATAGAAATCCGTTCAAAAGGTCTACCTGATGAGAATTGCTTACCAGGTACGGAAAATCCGAAAGTACCATATTTCTTTATTGGTCATGGAGCATTTGGGTTTCATAACCATTTATAAAAGCCTTATGCTAGAACACATTTAACCGTAGAGAAAAGAATCTTCAACTATCGATTGTGCCGAGCAAGAAGATACATAGAATGCGCTTTCGGTATCCTCGGCAGTAAGTGGAGAATATTCCACCGCCCCTCAAATGTCCAACCACAATTTGATAATGACATTGTTAAAGCCTGCGTCATTCTTCATAATTATGTTAGGGATAAAGATGGATACACGATGAAAATTCAACGCCAATTATAGGGATGGGGGCCTCGAAGCTAACAATGTGAGAAACATTCTACGTAAAGATTTTGTTTCAAGTATAAGGAAGGTTTCCTGGCAGATGCCCAAAATATAAGGACATTTTGATCTACATCCCGCAATAAAAAAAAACAAGTAAATAGAAAAATCTAAAAACGGTGATAATGTGAGTAAAGATCCTGTGGCACTATATAGTGTGAGCACCAGCACCTCTAGACTTTATAACAAGATATTTTCAAATATATATATATATATATATATATATATATATATATATATATATATATATAGACTTTTTTTTCATTCAGGGTGGCGACCGGCCGTATCTCGAAACCGTGTGTCCTAGAATTTGGGGAGAAAAATTTGTATAACAGAATCAATCCTAAAAGAATGATTAAAACTGTTTTTGAGTCTATAGTTTTCCGTTAGGTGGCGTAATCTATCACTTACAAAATATAATTGCATTTTTTGTAATATATTCCCCAATTTAGGTTGGTAAAAAATATCAATTTCGGAGATTACTGTCCATATTCTACAACTTTTGTTGAAGTCATTTTTCTGAATCACCTATTCTGAAGTGGTGGGGGAAGTGTCCTTTCGTTAACATAAAAAGACTGTAACTTCCATATGCCTGAATCGATTTTCACACACGTATACTCCATGCAAAGAGAATGAAAGGTAAAAATATTGCAATTGAGTGTTGAATAACAAGTAAAAACGCATTACAAAAATATTTATTAACATAAATAATGGAACAAAACTAAGGGACTCATAACAGATATTTACAAAACGCACCTACTACCTAATTATTTTAAATACTCAAAATGCTTGCCATCATTTGCTATAAACAATTTCAGATAGTAAAAGTGTAATCCTCAATATCTTCAAAGGTCTCTAATAGTTTTATGTGTGGAGTTAAACTTTTAAGTTTTATTGCTATCTAATTGATTTTGAATGTTTGCAAACTAACTGCGGTATAATGCCGTATTATTCAAACGAAGAGGCATATGACAAGCTTAATGTATATTTTGAAAGTCTACAAAATGAAGTAATTGCTGAGAGGGAATATGCTGGACGATATCCTGAAAAAAGGCGTCATTCTCGAAAGTATTCAAAAGATTGGCACAAAGATTGCCAGAAACCGGCAATGTTCAACCTGTCGCTTCAAAAAATACGATACGTAGAAGTCGCAATGAAGAAAATGTTACGAACATATTAGCGTATGTTAAAGCTGAACCCCATTTAAGTATTCGGGAAGTCGTAAGAGATCTAAGATTGAATTATTCTTTGGTGCAAAGAATATTAAAGGATTATAAAATGCAAACATACCATGTTATTTTACACCAGGAGTTAAAAGAAACAGATTTTGTTCGACGACTGGACCATTGCAGCTGGTTAAAAAAAATGTTGAACGATGATGCAGAATTCCTATCTAAAATATTATGGATGGTTTCAACACTCACAGGCAAAGGGAAGTCAATTACCAAAATCGTTGGAGTCTAAACATATGGTGTGGTATTTTAAATGGAAAGATTATCGGACCCTTTTTCTTCGACGGAACATTAACTGGAGATAGGTACTTAGATTTTTTACAGCTGATTTACCAATTCTCCTGGAAGATATTACTATTCATTACACATTAGATATGTGGTAGCAACAATATGGTTGACCAGCGCATTTTGCACCAGATGTCCGGGTTTATTTAGATACTGTATTTTCAGACAAGTAGATTGAACGTGGGAGTATTTTTCCATGGTAGCAAGGTCACCAGACCTTACCGTTTTAGATTTTTACTTATGGGAAAGAATCAAAGATTTACACATCCATCTACATGTGAGTATATGAAAGATAGGATTCGGGAAGCAGTTTGAAGTATTTCCCTTGCTGAAATTGAGACCAGTGTTAATTCTACTATGGAAATACTGAATTTGTGCATATCAAATGATGGCAAGCATTTTGAGTATTTAAAATAATTAGGTAGTAGGTGCGTTTTGTAAATTTCTAGCTCCCTTAGTTTTGTTTCATTATTTATGTTAATAAATATTTTTGTTATACAACACTCACCAACAAATGACAATATTTTTGGACTGACAAGAGACATCAGTTCGCGGTTTTGAAAGGTCAATAAGTAATCTTATTTGCCTTTTGTAAGCTAGTTAGAGTTATAGCATTTTATTTGAAATTTTTCAGAAAAATTATAAATAGAGCTAGGTGTTACATACCGCCCTCTAGTTGCCTATTAAAAAATTAAAAGTGTTGTTATTTGTTACGGGAACCTACCTTTAATTCCCTTTGCATGGAGTTTACGTTTGTGAAAATCGATTCAGCCATATAGAAGTTACAGTATTTTTATGTCAGTGAAAGAACACTTCCCCCACCACTTCAGAATAGGTGATACAGAAAAATAACTTCAACAAAAGTAGAATAAGGACAGCAGTTTCTAAAATTGATATTTTTTACCAACCTAAATTAGGGAATATTCTGTAAAAAATGGAGTTATATTCTGTAAGTGATAGATTGCGTCACCTAACGATAAACTATGGACATTTTTAATCTTTCTTTTAGGGGGCCGATTTATACGGTTTATACGGTTTCCGAGATACGGCCGGTCGCCACTCTAATGAATCGCCCTGTATATGTGCGAAAATATGTACTTACCAAAAAGTAATAGGGGTCTCCATTTGTTCTAACTTTGTATCTTATCGGAAACATGGTCAAATCGGGGGTCAAAATATAACAAGCGGTCACCCATCCAAGTATTGACCGCGCCCAACGTAGCTTAAGTTCGGTGATCGGAAAATTATTAATATATGTATGATATACAAGCTGTTACTTAACGATAGGACGCAATTCCAAGGGCGCATTCCTGAATCAAATTCAAGTAGAAAAATTCACATAAACATGTGTCGTAAAAGTATGATTTTCAACATTAATATCTCAAAGATCCTTTGCCGATTTTGTTGAAATTTAGCGGTGTTGTTTATTGTGATAAGACACTAAGTTGTCACTAACTAGATGATAACTATAAGTTCCAGTTACGTCCTGGTGGACACTCTCACAAATAACATTGACAAATAAATGTGCGCCACTGACTTTTTAAAAATTTTAGACAATATTATGTGTTATATAATATTTATAGGCCACCTCCCGATTGTATGCAAGTTTCTGGTCTTCTCATCGAGTGACGAACTCTTTCGAAAATTCCTTGAGTGTTACGTATGGTTTCACATCCGTCAACAATCCTATTCCTTAGTTTTTCTACTGTCTCGATTGGTGTAGTATAAATTACTGATTTTAGGTGGCACCATAAATAAAATCTAGCCTACTCAGTCAGGCGATCTAGTTGGCCAGCGTTGTGGTCCTCCACGGCCTATCCAACGATTTTAGCAAGTTCCATTTAAATACTCACGAGCCAATATGCTAAAGTGGGCTGGAGCACCATCATGTATGAACCAATGTTGTTGCCGTAACTGAAGAGAAACATTTACAACAGGTAAAGGTAAATCATTTTGTAGAAAATTACTATATAATTGTCCGTTAAGGTGTCCTGGTAAAAAAATTGTCCAATCAAATAGTCACCTACAATACCGATCCAGATGTTGAGAAAAGATTGTTCTTGAAAATGCGTCTGCAATAGGATGAGGGTTTCCTTGGGACCAGTTATGATTATTGTGGGAACTAATTATTGCATTTCTGGAAAAATGAAAAATGTCCGTGAACCATAAAGAGAGGTTTTTCTGCAGGTCTTTGAGGATATCATCTACACAGCTGTGTACGTGGTTCACAATCTCTTGGAAGAAGTGCCTGAACTCTTTGTGCGTGGTAAGAATTCTCTTAAAACTTCCCATACCATTTTATAGCAAATATTTGTTTCCCTACCAATTTTTCGCGTACTAGTTGCTGGGTTATCTTCGACTGCATGTAGGACAGTCTCCTCAACTGTCAGAATTCGAATTGTACGAGGTCTTCACCCGGAGGTATTACGTTTGAAACTTCCAGATTAGGTCAGATTACGATGAATGTATATGAATATTTTCTGGCTGAAAGAACACGACCAGGATACCTTTCTTGATAGAGTCCCGGGCCTCCGTAGATTTACCATTGGCAAGACCATAAAGGAAATGCATTAGTGCCATCTCCAAATTAGAATAATTATTTACCATTTGTTTAGCAGTACAATTTACCTTTTGACCAAAGGAAAAATAGTAACAAACTGTCAACATTTTCTACCAGTGAGCAAAGTTAACCTGGTTCTCTTTTAACAATACTTCGACAAGCAATGAACTGGCTTTGTTTTGTTCTCGAAAACCAAGTTAGATACGAAATATCAAGAAGTCTTATTTTTAACCACTTAATCTGACAATATAAAATTTAGTATCAGTGACTGTCCCCCGACGCCACTGGAACTTATAATTATCATCTAGTTAAAACTTAGTGTCTCATCACAATAAACAACACTGCCAAATTGCAACAAAATCGGCCAAAAATCTTTGAGATATAGATTAAAAAACCGATTTTCTTTAACCCTGTTAAACCCTGTATCTTGAAAACCAGACTTTTTAGGACACATGTTCATATGGACTTTTCTCCTTGAATTTGGTTTAGGAATGCGCCTTTGAATTACCGCCTATCATTAAGTAATACGCTGTATAATTTTCGATATTCTTATAGAAGCGGTCGACTTTGCAATTTTTTTACGTTAGCATCTAGATATCTAGTAACCTCTACCTAACATGAAGTTTTAAACGTCTGTTTGACACATATTATTGCTTTTTTAACAATAACGTTTAACATTATTATGTATTTGCACTGCCATTTTGTCACCTTATGCGTTGTTAAGATTACTACATTTTTTTTGAAACTACGGTTGGTAAAAAACGAAACACCTAGGATATTAAAGAAGGTATTAATTTAAAAAGTTGCTTTGGTATGTGTGAATCCTTGCGATATTGCAGGCTCACATTCCATTAATATAAGTAATTTGATAGTAATCTCATTATATTTAGAATTTACATCAGTTCTACATACATAAAGACAAAATTTGCATCGATTGAGGCTTGAATCTCGATGACGCAGATAGTTAGCGCGGTACTCTAGCAAAGTACAGGTCGTAAGTTCAAATCCTACTCGAGGTAAACTTTTTTTTATGTATTTAATAAAATTAATAATAATTTTTAATTACATATTTACCTTTGATTGTATTAACGGCATTTTAATGTTACTTGAGTCATCAGGCTTAGTTCTGACAAGGACTTTTTTCGCATTTGGGTCGAATTCACATGTTATGGTTTTTTCCCAAGCACTTGACCACTCTCAGATTCGAACTTGGTACCTTTCAGTTAAGGGTCTGACACCTTTACCGTCACTAAGTAATCCAATATAAGTTTTTTATCACACACACGCACACACACACACACACGCACACGCACACGCACACGCACACGCACACGCACGCAGCACGCACACGCACGACGCACGCGACACGCGCACGCACGCGTCACCCACGCGCACCGCATGCGCACGGCACGCGCACGCGCACGCGCATTAGCTCTCGCGCATATTGATATCACACATATCATACATATGCTTTTTCGTAGTTGCGCAGTAGTTTACTGCGCAGGTGCATTGCGCTTAAGCTCTTCGCGCATTATTGGAATCTATATGGGTTTCATTTCCACATTAGCTCGGCTTATTGAATTTTCTGCTAGTGCGATGTATGTGGCTTCTTTGAGTTTCCGGCGAGTTGTATTCTCGTCCTTTTCTACTATCTGTATGTTTTTCCATTGCATGCGGTCTTCGTTCCAGACATGTTCGGCGATTCTTGATTTTTCTGTTTCGACCTTGCGGACGTTGTTCTTATGTTCCAGTGTTTTCACTTTGAGCGGTCTACTGCTGTCCCCATGTATGCTCTGCCGCATTCGCATGGTAGGTGGTGTACACAATTCTTGGAATTCTCATCTTCATTGTGTGGTTTGGTTTTGATTATTATTTCCCTGAGCGTTCTGGTCGATTTGAAGGCAGATTTGTATTTGCTGCCTATTCTTCGTATTTTGTCTGAGGTACCTTGTGTATATGGTATTATCGCTGTATATTTAGGTTCTTCTTTTCCGGTTACCCTTTCCCTGTTCAGGTTAGGTGTTAGATCGGGTTAACCATTTTCTTTGAGTGTCTTATGCGATATTTTCCTTTTCTTTGTTCAGGCCCTCTTGTTTTGAGCATATTGTTTTCGTTCTATCGTAGCATTTTGCCACGCCTAACTTGGCGTTTTTGTGGTGGTTAGAGGCATGGCAGTTCTTGTTCAGACTCCAATTTCATTGTGATTTTATGGAGCGTGCTCGGTTATTTACATGATCTAGGACTTCACCTAGCTGATGCTTGACGTGTTGCCAAGCTACAAAGGTATGGTCCACGTATCTAAGCCACATCCTTGGTTTTTCCTTGAATTCAAATATCGTCTGTCCTTCAAAGTCTTCCACACACACACACACACACACACACACATATATATATATATATATATATATATATATACAGGTTTTCAAAGTTAAGTCTGCACTATTGCTAACTTTGTTGTTAATAGAGCTACAGTCAGTTAAATTAGCAAAGTAGTGTTTTTTACGCTGATTACGATGATGGAAAAGAAAACAATTGAAAGTCGCATTCTCGAAAAATCGACGAAAACATACTTTTTTTCTAATGGAACGCCCTGTATACAATATTCCCAGTCGATAGAGAATTAAATTCTGAGCAAAAGTGGTCATATGGATTTCTATCTTACAGTAAAAAATAAGGTAGATTTTGGCGATTTTTTAATTTCATCATGTAGGCTATGATTCGAAAGTAATCCTTTATTTTATGAATTTGAACACGCTCTAAATAATAAATAATTAACAGGTCTTAAGTTAAATGCTGGAAAAGGTCTCCTCTTTGTTCCATACATTTTTCTACGTGCTTATAAACACGTCTTGTGGCCTTCAAAATAGTTCTAGCATCAATACTGTTAATAATATTAATAATTGTTAGTTGGAGTTCGATATTTGTATAACGTCTTTTATACAATTCATTTTTTAAATATCTCTACAAGTAAAAGCCCAACGGGGTTATGTACGGATACCGAGGAGGCCAGCGAACAGGACCATTCGTAGCTACGCATCTATTACCAAAAATTTCTGAATGAATAAATAAACAATCACTTTTGAATCAAGCGTATTTGATGAAATTCAAAAATCGGCAAAATCTCCCTTAATTTTTACTGTAGGATAAAAATGCATATGACAACTTTTGCTCAGAATTGAATTCTCTATCGACTGAGAATATTGTATACAGGGTGTTCCAGTAGAAAAAAGTATGTTTTAGTCGATTTTTCGAGAATGCGATTTTCAATTGTTTTTCTTTTTACACCATCGTAATCAGCGTAAAAATACACACTACTTTGCTAATTTAACCGACTTCGTAGCTTCATTAATAAGAAAGTTAGCAATAGTGCAGACTTAACTTTGAAAACCCTGCATATGTATATATATATATATATATATATATATATATATATATATATATATATATATATTGCCCACTATGGGTGATAGTGGGGAACCCATCGCCATCCCAAACTCTTGTTGGCAAAATGCGTCTTCTACTTGGAAATATATAGTTCTAATACATATTGTCAGAAGTTTCATTATTGTGTTTACCGAGAGTTGCGTGCGTTCGTCCAACGTTTCATCCTTTTCCAGACTGTCCCTTATGATAGTTAGTGCCTTATCGGTGGGCACACTTGTGAACAGGCTTACGATGTCGAAGCTTACCAGTATTTCGTCGTGGTTTGGTTGGAATTTTCTGATGGTTTCCACGAAGTGCTGTATTCATGACCATAGACTCGGTATTTCCCGATAAGGGTGTGATGGTGCCTAGCGGATAGTGTGCTAATGGGTGACAAAATGAATTTCTCGAGCTCACAATTGGTCTTCGAGGAATTCCTTGCTTATGAATCTTTGGTAGGCGATACAGATGCGGAGGTTTGCTGTAGTGCGGGGTAAGTCTAGTTCTCTGGTAAACTGAGAACTCCCCCTTATGCTTTGACGACGTCAGGTATATCCGTCTTTCGATTGATGGTGTAGGGTCTTTTTGTATTTGTTTGTACTCGCCCCCATCCAGTAGGGTCTTACTGTTGTAAGTGTCCATATTCATTACCACAGTCGCGTTTCTTTTGCCTGCCGGGCGAATTTTGATCGTTTGGTCATTCTTAAGGGAAATGACCGCTCTCCTTTCTAGGTAAGAGAGGTTAGGTTTAGTTCGTCTAGATGAATCTAAGACTGATCTAACCTTACTTCTGTTTTCTTCGGATTCTTCAGGATCCAATTTCATAGGTGTTTCTTCAACTGCGGTTATTAAATCTACTTTCGGAATATACCTCGTTGTTATCGCATTGTTCAAGCCTTTGTCCAGAACCTTCATTTCGTTCTCGTCCAACTGTCGTTTAGTGATGTTTATGCCAGTGTTTTTTCGATTGATGTTGGTTCGTTCTTTCTTCTCATTTGTTAGCTTTTCTAGTTTCCTTTGCTGAATTGCCTTGTGCATTGCCTTGGTCTTTGAATATTTACTTCTGGTAGCGGTATTTATCCTATCAAAGTCTTGTTCGTTCATTCGATTTCGAATGGATTCTCTGGATTGGTGTTCGAGCTGGTATTTTATGAAACGGTGATATCTGATTCGTTCTTTTTCTAACGCTTTCCAGTGGGATAACATACAGGTAGTGACAAAGGACGAGAATACATCTCGCCGGAAACTCAAAGGAGCCATGTACATCGCACTAGCAGAAAATCCAATAAGCCTAGCTAGTATGGAAGTGAAACCCATATGGATTCCAATAATGCGCGAAGAGCTTAAGCGCAATGCACCTGCGCAACACGTTACGGCGCAACATGCGCAATAGACTAATGCTCAACTACGAAAAAGTTTAATATAAGTTCTAAAAAATATATTGGATTACTCAGTTGTGGTAAAGGTGTCAGACTGTAAGTGAAAGGTATCAAGTTCGAAGCAGAGGGTAGTCAAGTGCTTGGGAAAAAATCATAACAAGAACTCGACCCAAGTGCGAAAACAGTCCTTCTCAGGACTAAGCCTGATGACGTAAGCTGAGTCCGCTTCCGAAACGTCGCGCTAAAAAAAGCAAAAACTGTGGACATAGGACGATCAACTCAACTAATATGAAATCACAGTTATAGACACTTATAATACAGGCATTTTAATGACTGTCCCGGAAAAAAATAATTACAATAATACATTTCCATGTTTAGCTTTAAATCTAGATGGCATTCCTTGGTTGTTCCTTAAACCCCCATACACGCTCAAGCATGCTCGGCTCGTCCGAAATTACCTCCAACCCAACTTCGAATCGAGCATGTTCGGCGGTTTCCACAAATGTATGCACCGAATTCGCCAACCTCAGTTCCAAATTTAAATCCGCAGGCCTCACTTAAACGATGAATTTAGAAACTACGATTGCGATTGCGGGAGGCTTTTGTTTCTTTGAAGAACCTTCAAAAGTGGAAAAACATATATGGACAAAAATGTGACAACTTTTCGTGAGCTGCTGCAACTTTTGACCGGTAGAATAGAGAAACTAAATAGCGTTATGAGAGAATCGGTCAGTGCTGAAGAGCGCTTAGTGGCTACCGGGGACATACGAAAATTGGAAATTTAGCGAAATCCCCACAACTAACAGAAAAAATTGTACAAGAAGCATTATAGCCATTTATGATGCTCTATGTGATAAATGTCTAAAGGTAAGTGGTAATAACCCTTTATATTACAAAAAATCTTCCTATCAAATGTTTAGATGAAAATAACTAACATACATTTTATTATGTTATATTCTTTAAAAAGTGTATGGCATTTTCTGAATACCGGTAGTATTAGCCTTTCAAACATTAGAAACTCCCCTAGTGCGTTATTTGACTCTTCTTCATGTAGAGTTGGATTTACAGGAGATTGCGGATTAGTTACTACGCTCTCATTCGAGCTAAGAGGCGTTGCAACTGTTGTATTTGTAATGACCAGGTGGAGGATGGCCCTATGACATGAAGTTGAGTTGTTGGTACTGATAAATAGTTATGATTCTATATAGGAGTTTCAAAATTATTTGGTGGTTCCAGAAGATGAACGAAAGGAATGTGGCATCATTGACACTTGTTGTAATGGATAGTGATCTTGGGAAAACTGGAAATTTTGTGCCTGGGTTATGTTGGAAATAAGAAGCGCTTGTTGAGAATTAGTTGCCGTTAACACTGAAGAAGTATCAGTTAAGTTACCAAGGTTGGCGTGAGAGAAAACATCACTTATGAGCTTCTCCGCAATTATTCTTTGTCGGTGTTACACCTCATCCAGTTGAAAAGCAGCAGAGTTTCCAAACGCCTTACTGCTACTTTGCTGGGACAGTGCACTTGTGGCTACTTCCAAAAAGTGGGTACTTCCAAAAATGGTTTTTCTTTTTGAACCAGTATGACGCGATGAAAATGCTGGGGTTGATTGCGGTTCTGTAGAGGAAGGATGTGGCGTGCCTTCACGTAAAATATCTGGATCATGCTGTAATAATACTGAACCTGAAGATTGTTGCGAATTGTGAATATTCAGGGCTTCCCATTGTGTTTCTTGAAGTCTGCATAGTCTGAAACAAAAGTCTTGGTTGAAAAATTATTCTTTATATATACATCCAGATTTTATCTTAATTTCCTTTAGACTGAAGGTATTTATGGTCGGTCATAAAGGCTGTCGGTGAACGAAATTTCTCCATGTCACCGCTGACACGAGTGGCTAACTTCTTTAGAGGCGCACGGAGAGGGAAACACCTCACAAGAAGCTAGCCACCCTTGTTAGCAAAACGCCAGGAAAAATTTCATTTAATAAGGTCCATTAAGCCCGACTAACACACTATGTCTAAACACTGGTCACGAAAGCCTTAATCATTTTAATTTTCATTTGCTTTGCAGTTCCTCTCGACGGAGGCCGATTGGATGAATATAGCAGACGATTTTAAGAATGTTTGGCAGTTTGAAAATTGTGTAGGTGCTATGGACGGAAATCTGTTAGCAAAACGCCAGAAAAAAATTCATTTAATAAGGTCCATTAAGCCCGACTAGAACACTATGTCTAAACACTGGTCACGAAAGCCTTAATCATTTTAATTTTCATTTGCTTTGCAGTTCTTCTCGACGGAGGCCGATTGGATGAATAGAGCAGAAGATTTTAAGAATGTTTGGCAGTTTGAAAATTGTGTAGGTGCTATGGACGGAAATCATATTGCTATTATCAAACCTAAAGAGTCTGGCTCCTACTACTTTGATTATAAGGGTTTTTATAGTATTGTATTTATTTACATTCACTGTGGAAGTAAGGAAGAGTTTCAGATGGAGGTATTCTTCGAAATACAGATTTCGGTGAATTGTTGAAGGAAAATAAATTGAACCTTCCTGGTCCCACCAGCTTCCCAGATAGTAGAAACGTATGTCTGCCTATCGTATCTGTAGGAGATGAAGCCTTTCCTCTTAAGAAAAATCTAATGAAACCTTGTTCATCAAAAGGATTTCCCATGATGAAACAATTTTCAACTATGGTCTCTGTAGTGCCAGACGAATAGCAGAAAATTTTGCGTAAAAAGAGTCGAGCTTACATCACACCCAGTGTTGTTGATTGGGAAGACATTTCCACAGGTCAGCTTACTGAAGGAGAGTGGAGACAAGAAGTATCGGAGTTGGTAGGGCTTCAAGATATACGCAATAAGCGTACAAGAAAGAATTCACTCGCCGAACAAATTCGAGGACTTTACAGACATTATCATAATAATGAAGGCGCCGTGTCTTTTCAACAACAAATGATTAACCATCGTTAAGATTCGTAGGTTAAGATGTAATACAGAAATTATGTACACAGCGGTCAAAAGTTTGAATACACCATTAAAACTATTCCTATAAAAAAATTATTAGGTAGTTTATTATTAAATAGGTATATTGGCGAAACTACAAAATTTTTCTGGGGGGGAGGCAGGCCCCACGGGCTCTTTTTGGGGAGGGGTGCGTATAAAAATTTTGTTGGGGCGTACACACCACTTTTTTATAGATGCATGCGCTTGAAAACTACGTCAATCTTGTTTTCACTCTCAATTTTAAACAGTTTTGGTTTTCATCATCATGGTTTGTCATATACCTACTTTAAGTAAAAGACTTTCTTGTTTTTACATTTTATTTAGGAAATATAACATATAAGTATGAATAAAAAACTTCAAACTAATTTTAGTTTTCTATCTGTTTTATAAAACAGAGAGAACTTGTTCAGCCGACAATTTCTGCTTAACTAAAGCATTTTCGATACAGAGAAGTGATAAATTTGAAAATCTATCTTGTACCATTGTGGTTCTCAGCCATGTTTTTATCCGCCTCATAGCGGAGAAACTTCTTTCGCAACCAGCTGAACTGATTGGAAGGCCTACAGCAATTTGTAGTAATTTGTAAAGATTTGGAGTCAGATCCCCTTCACTTGAACTTTTAGATTTTCCAACGTGATTTCAAGATTTTTATTTTGAATAAATTTCGTATCACTAAAACTTCAGCTTGAAGTGTTGAGATTTCGATATTGAAGGCCCTCTGATAATTGGCGACGAACTCAAATGCTTGATCCAAATCTAGCTTCATAAAGGAATCAATCGATCTTGCAAGGGGAAGATTTTCAAATCGTTTTTTCATATTGCCAATCACGTTGTCCATGACTTGGTAGTAAATGTTGACTTTCCAGTATTCGGGAGCTGTAGTTCCTGCAGGTATGTCGATCAGAGATGATTTACCCAGGGTTGAGTCAGATAGATATTCATTAAGCCTTTGTGGTTGCTTCCTTTTTTGAAATCCTTAAAGGCTCCAAACAAATGTCTTGTTCTCCTGAGAATTTTTCTATTTCACCCACAGGTCCTCAAATTTGTTCCTCTTCTCTTCAAAGCTACTTATAGTGCTATCTATGATATCACTAGCCTGACCTAGTGTGGCATCTTTTCTCTGAAAATATTTACTCAGTACATTTGCGACCATTAACACTGAATGGAAGACGAACAAACAAACGATAAATTGTGGCTTTATCATTGATGCCTGTATTCCAAGTGCTTCTACAGAATTTTTGTCTCGCCCTTATTCAATTTCCTCATCCAGAGCATTTCGAATTGCTTGGGAATTTTTCAAAAGGGATTTGCAATTTTCATATCGACAACTCCACCTGGTACTGCTAATACTTCCCATTTCGCCCCCCGACTTTATACCTAGAGCATCACGGGCGTTTATGAGATGAGAGTGATGACCGGGTTGAGAAAAGTGGACTATATTGCCTCCAGAGTGTTGAAAAATGCAGCTCCAGTAGACACCTTAGCACAACTGTCGACAATTACCAAGTTCATCCTGTGTGCCAAGCAATGAAAGTAAATGGCTTGTGGATGATCCTCCCTTATTTTAGCTTGCAGTCCTTGGTGTTTCCCAGACATAACACTGGCTCCATCATAAGATTGGCTAATTAATATGGCGTTATACAACAAACTGCATTTACTTAGATACCTTTTAATAAGTATTTTTAAACTCTCGACATCTCTAGAAGAAGAACAATCTATGAAACCAAGAAAACGTTCCTCAACTTCCAAGCCTACGGTATATCTGATTGCCACGGACAATTGTTCTTGTTTGTAGCACCTAGCTTCATCAACCATTATCGAAAAAAAACCACATTGCCGCACTTCTACAATCTGTTCAATAACAAGTTGAGATGCGATGCTTATTATTTCATTTTGTATTTTGGAACTGCAATAACTGATATGTCTGTCTAGATGCATCGAAAAATTCGTGTCATGTTTTGCCATAAGTTCACCCAACTCCAGAAAATTTCCTCGGTTAGTAGATGTTGCGTCTTCTCGGTGTCCTCGGAGTGGCAGCCCTTGACGTGTCAAGTATAAAATCATGTCGATTAATTTTATCATATAATCTCGGTTCTGTATTATCATTTCTTCATGTTGTATGGTTAGCTTCTTATGAACATCTCCGGCCTTCAAGGAATGCTTGTAGCCTACAAACCTTTGCATACAGTCACTGTGAGCCAAAGAGGTGTCATGTTTTTCAGCGACTCACTTAGTTTCCTCCAATTACTGAACCCATTAATCGAAAACTTTTCATTTTGATCTCGAATATTTGCAGAATGCCGAAAATGTCTGCAGACAAAGCAGAACGCTTTATCTAACTTCACACTATATTCAAGCCACTGATAAGTATCAAAGAATTGAGACGAAAACGATCTCCGTCTATCTCCAAATGAACTTTTGGAAAAACAACCCTTGGGCCCCTTGGCTGCGAAGGACCACTATCAAGAGTTCCCAGATCTTGATCTTCTGGATCATTTCGTCCTCTTTGATTTGTTTCTGCAGATGTAAAACATCGGATGTTTTGCTACCTTGCCCTTCTTCAGCGGCTTTATTTACATCTTCTCGTATGCCTCCACCAACATTTTCTATATTTGAAGTTGAAGATTGTGTTAAATCACAAGCTATCTCAATATTTGTTGTTGAGTCACATACTGGAGTAGACGTTTGCCTTGTCTCAGTCTCATCTTTGTCGGGTTGATTTGTGGCAGATTTGAAAAACGATCGTATGTCTTTGAATTTCTTCATGTTCAAACCGCCCACAATCTGCAATCTGCAACGCAAATAAAAACAAATTTATAAACACCGAAGCTAACTGCTCGGACACTGATGGGGAAATAAGTAAAAGGCGTGAAAGAAAGTACAAATCAAAATCCCTTTGCAGTTTTAACTTTAAACTATTATTATTATTATTATGATTAGCAGAAACTTGTGATGCAATCTTTCCTTTTTTTTTAACCCATCAAAATTTTAACATCTTATAATACTCTAAAACAAACATACAAATAAGTAAAATTACCTTAGTCCTTAGTTGTTTGTGGCAGTTGGCCTTGGCAGTGGCTATTTGTTTGCTTTGATGTTTTATTTCACACAGCACTGTGCTGTCAGCACAGAAGACTCAGAACATGGAACACCGAACACAGGTTATATTGGCACTTGGCTCAATAATAATAATAATAATAATATTACATAAAACATTAAACATAACTATAACAAGTACTAACCCCATGAATTCATCGTGCGTTGCAGCGTTGCTTATATAGATACCGATGACGCAAGCAACCCTTCTCGAATCTTCTAGAAGTTCGATGACTAATAATTTATGTAAGCTGCTGTCTGCGTCTGCCGAGGCATCGTAATTATGATTCATACATCTAGATTGTTCGGAATAATGAGTCACCATTTCCGGTATGTTACACTATTTTTAAGTTTCAAGTCTCGCTTCCTTTATAAAAAGTTATCTTTTAGAATGTTAATGTAAACTGTATGTAAACTAATCTAATCTATTAATCTATGCGGCGTCTTTATGCTTGCTGGGTTTACTACATCGTGAAAGAGGAACTATACATGCTATTGTTTGTGCATCAACACTTAACGCATATCAGTATCATGAACCAAAACAATTCCAAGAGCAGCACAGTCACAGTCAGCAGTCTACCGCCGCCGCGCCGCTTAGCTAAACAAATATTATTTCACCGATACAACTTATGCTCGAATGACGAATATTCTAATGTCCTTACATAATAAATAATAATTAATAATTGTACTTATCACTATGTCACTATTACTACTCGTTTGTTTGTCGCAATGGTTTAAGATTTAACGAATTAAGTTGTTAGATGGAATTTAAGATAAGAATGAAGAATGGGGAAGTGCTCCGTTTTTCTGGGGCGTGTCACGGCTTACCTGGGGTGTGCCTGGCACACCTTGCACCCCCCCCCCCTAGTTTCGCTACTGAATAGGTATTGTATTAAATAGTACATCTGAAACTTTTTTCCATTTCTCAGTTTATGTGTTTCGACATTTTTTCTCTATAAAACGTGCTAGTTCATTCTTACAAATATAAAGTTGTATTTTGAATTTTGTGAGTTTATTTAGTTTTTTCATAATGCCTAATACCCTTGCTAATACCTACATATTAAAAAAAATGTTTTATTTGTGATCAAAACCAGATATAACCATTTTTTTGGCAAATTATACAGAATTACCTGAAATAACACTATTTTCGAAAAATATTTTTTTAAAGTAACGACTTCAAAAGTTTTTTTATATTTTTAAAGTTATATAGTAGTGGATATATAGTTGACGCCAGAGATATATCGTTTATTTACTAAACCGAAAAACTGCTGTATACAAAAAACTCTGTCGAGGACGTTAGGAAGTGCATTGCCAACCAGTGGTTGCTGGTTGATACTATATTAAACCACTGGTTATTAATGCATTTCTCAACGTCCTCGACAGAGTTTTTTGTATACAGCAGTTTTTTTTAAATAAATGATATATCTCTGGGGTCAATTATGACTGCCTTTGAACGGACAAGGATTTTAAGTCTAGTTCTTGGTCTAGATATAAAATTTTAGTTGCTAAATTTATCAGAAATCTTCTAGGATCTAGAAATTTTTAGCAACCAAACTTTTGGCCGGCAACGTAGTTCATTTGCTTGTACATCTTTTAAAAATTCAAGATCCAAACTTAATGTTGTTAGTAAATCAATAACAATAAATTAAAAATTAAAATTATATTAAAAAACTTACATTTGTGCCATTTTTCTTTTCATCACTAAGTTCTACTTTAACACCGCTTTCAGTATTGGCCTTTCTTTTCCGTAGAGAGGAGACACCTTGCCTAACACTTTCCTGATCCATTGTAAATAGTAACTGGTCAAAGTATCACAAACTTGGTTCGCATATATTATCTGTTGAACTTCCCGTTTTCTTTGATGCCATAACTTTTTTTAGCTGTCATCGAAATTAAGCCCTTAAACTTTCTAATTTTGCTTTTACGAATTTTTCATCCGCAAAAGCTGAAAAATTTCTTTAGCTTTTTCCACAAGTACACCATAACTGTTCCTTTTTATGTGTTTATTGTTGTATTCTTTGCTTCTTACGTCCCAACGAGCCCTCTGATCTCTGTATATTCCTATGAATTCTGCCCTTTTTATTGTTACTGAACGACATTATCCGAAGAAGAAACACCGGAACAAGAAATTGATGCCTTCACCTCACACGATTACGGTATACTAGGACGTTAATCACTAACATGCAGGGCCGGATGCTCCAGTGTTCAGTTTTTCGTCGGTTATGCGCATGACGTCACTTGCGGCGTTATTTGCATTAAGAGAGTAGGCATTTTGAATATTTTTCCTTTGTAAGGCGTTTATTTTTAAAGTTACTAAAAAACTTTTAATACAAAAAATGTTTGTAAAGGTTTGTTTTATATTTTAAAAGTATAAAATATTTAAATTTTATAAAGCATCGCTTTAAAAGACGCATTATTCTTATTGCGATATTTGTTCTTCTAGGTGTCCACCACGTTTTACGTCAAAACCGTAAAAGATACAGTAAAACTTCATATAAACTATTTTGAAGATCATAAAATCTACTACGTGGATGTCTCTATCCAAGTAATTAAAACACAAATTTAAATACAAAAACATTTGGTCAAAATAAATATTTTATTATTTATTAAAGTATATGATTTAATAATGTTTAAAATTGTGTTTCAGCTTCCAAAATTCATTCTAGATGTTTTAAATTGCTCTCGTAAACACAGAACTCTTTTTTATATCAGCTCTTTTTAAAACCTTAAACATATTCTATTCGGTTTTAAAGCTACTTATATACGCATATCAGGAACCTTTCTTGATAAACCGAAACCAAAATCGTTTTGAAATGTGGACCTACAAGTTAAATTTTTTAACTAATTATTGTAATAAAATGATAAATAAACTTAACTACATACTAAATTTATAAACTACATAGGAAGTGGCCAAATCGCAAATTTTAAGAAAGGGGGTTTACCAAGCCTTATTAATAACAATAATATTAGGGGAGGTCCGGCTACAGTGGCCACCTTTTCATGTTTTGTCTTCAAACTTTGAGTCTTGTATAAATTTTGTATATCTATTTGCATAGGATCGTTCATTACATTTTCAACATTAACTATTCAGTACTAAAACTCAAATATTTCCTGTAATTTTTGAGTAAAATTTGTTTTTGTAAGTATATACAAAATGGCCACTGTACCCTCCATGTAGGGTACAGTGGCCCTATGTTGTAAGAGTTGGGTGGCCACTGTTCCCTAATTAGAAATTAACAAGAAAATTGGATTAACAAAATAAATACATACAACCATTGCTTTAAAAGTACCTATAATAATTTTAAGTGGATATTACATCACTAAATGCAAAAAAAGAGATATAACTAAATGATTTTCAAAGATTAATTGACATTGTACAAAGAAATATCAATGGCAAATCTGTAAGTCGTGCTTGTTCTGGCCGTTCCTCCGGATAAATTTGGATCAGGTAAGTGCAATTCTATGTCTTTAAGCAAAACAATTTCAACGATTGGGAAAACGAACGCATTTCCTTGCTTTCGTAGAAAATTAATTTCATACTCTTGGTTACTAATTTTCTTTAACACCTTGCCCACGTAATATTTGCAAGTCTTTTTTGTAGGAAATTTGACCAAGACAAAGGATTGTGCGCTAATGTCACTTCGATCTTTAGAATCCTTTACGATATCATCAATTTCTTCACACCAATCAACATCATCGGAGTCTGTTAAATTAGATAAGTTCATATCAGCTTCCTCAGAGCTCGATACATCGACAATCTCTCGTAGTTTGGGCTTTTTAACAATTAATTGATGCCTATTCTCGTCAAAACATTTGCGCTTCACCTCAGCTGCGTAGTTTTTTCTCAGCTTAGATGCTTTATTATAGTTTTCTACTCTTAATCTTTCGTAAATTGGAGTATCCGTCAATACTTCCGTCGATTTCTTTTTCCCTTTTCTGGGAATCTTTGTATTACTATTTTATTTTTTTTAACTGTTGGATAAGGCAGTACAATTTCTGGAGGTATAAATTCTTTCTCCGGTGTCCTCTGTTCAATCATTTCTTTTTGCACTATTATGTCCTCCCCAGGTTCAATGTCAGAATAAACAGTTTCCTCTGAGACAGCTTCTTTTTCTTGAGTGTTTAAACCTGGTTTCATGTTTTTCCCACAACTGGTACTTGGTTGGAATTCTTCAAAACTGGCGTTAGGTTGGGATTCTCCTAAACTAGTTTTAAGTTGGGGGTCCATCTCAGGAATGTCAGTTACTTTTGAAGCCATAAAATCGTCGTCACTGAATATCATATTATTGAAGGGGAAAATGCCCGTTTCTTTAAAAGCAGATATGCAGTTCTTCGCACAAAATGCCAGTGGATATGCAACCCCTAAAAGCTCAGCGATATCATAAATTACAATTCTTTTCCCGGGATTATTAAGCAGCCAAGTTTGACAAGCGTTGCTATAATATTTTTTCAGAGGACCATACACGCATTTATCCCACGGTTGTAGTTTGTGGCTGGTGTGCGGCGGGAGTGTCAGTAATTTCGCATGGTTTTGTCGAGCCTTTTCTATAACAGCCAGCGATATGTGGATTTCATGGTTATCCATTATTAAAAGTACAGGGGCATCCGCAGATGGTTTAACATGATTGATGAAGTGATTAAACCACTCTGTAAAGATATTGGATGTAATCCAGCCGGACGGAGAAGCCGCTCCAATAGTTCCCGGTGGCGAATTTTTGATCATATGGTGTTTGAAATACTTGCGGGGAAACACTAGTAATGGAGGAATGGTATTTACCATAGCGTTTATAGCTCCCACCATTGTTACGAGTGTACCCCTTTCGCTTGAAGTGATCTGTCCCACTTGCCTTTGGCCTTTAGCAGCTAAAACCTTTCCGGGACTTTGCACTGTCGTTAACGCTGTTTAGTCGACGTTGTAGATTTGACAGGCATTTAGTTTATATTTTTCTATAAGCCCCTTTAAGTTTATGAAAAATTTATCAACCACTGGTTTATTAAAGCCCATAGCCCTTCCCAGAGATGTTGCTTCCGCTGTTCTTACAGCAATGTCTTTGTTCCTCTTAATAAATCCCGTCAACAAGTCTTTTCCCGCAGTCGGCGTCGGAATATTTTTTTTATTAGCAATTGCCAACTCATAGGCTAATTTACGGGAGTTTTTGGGCGTCAAACCGTGATGTAAATTAGCCATAGTTTTCAGATATCTACACAAATGCTGCTACTCTTCACTAGACAAAATTTTTCTGACTGTATAATTTGGGCACATGCGTGGACTACCTTCTAAATCGGGATTATTCCAATTTATGTTTTCTCTGGATTCCCTACATTTTTTATATATCTTCGTAGGGTGGTGCGAGAAAGATTGTAATTAATGGCAGCTCTTTTGGTAGAAAAACCTCTTTCAAAAACTGCATATACTGCATTTTTCATGCTCTCTTCACTGGTTTTTCCAATGCCAGTATTTTTTAAACCTTTTGGTGGCATTACTGCAACCTCTGAAAGAAACAAATATAGCTATAATATGAACATGCCCTTAATACCTGCCCACTGCAAACAATCGATATAAAAACTGACGCAAACAAATATAAAACCGATTAAAACCGGTACCTAGGTATATAACAACAATATAATAATAAATGACTAGTAACATTATGATGAATATAGCTATAAGTATTTGTTTTAACAATTTCAATAATTATAAGACAATCGGTTTAAAAATATGAAAAGCAGTGGCGACATTTTTTAAGTGTACAGTGGCCACTGGTTTAAAAATATGAAAAGCAGTGGCCACTGTATACTTAAAAAATGTGGCCACTGTTCGCAAATCGCACTTTATCAAACATCGTAACCTAAAATATTAAAACTAAAATTCTTACCTTTTCGAGTATGAAGATAATACCTTCAAGGACGACACTTACACCTATTAACTACAAAGTACAAAAAACAACTTTTAAGTTTATTGGGGAACACTTTAAATGTGTATTAAATAAGAAGTATTGACTGCACACAAAGAAAATTCACGTATTTCATTACTATACTTAGCAACAACTGAATCATCGATCGTTGAAAATAATCGTTTAAGGTACCTATACACACAAACCAGATGTTAGTGTTGTCGGATATTCCACTAAAATTTTACGAATAAGTGGCCACTGTACCAGCATGGCCACTGTAGCCGGACCTCCCCTACTTAAAAAAGTCGATGGCCCAAATGAATAAAGAGAAGAAATGATTTATTATATCTTTTTCAGTTGCTTTTAAATTGTATAATAAGTTTAATAATTATACACACTATATATATATATATATATATATATATATATATATATATATATATATATATATCTTTTGCGGGACTTTGCTCTTTTAAAATCCCATTTAATTCTTTTATGCGAAAAAACATTCTAGATCGAAAAAATAGTCGCTTTGCTTTTATGGATCAATCAATATTGATGCTTTTTCCTAATAAATTGTGCATAAAGTTTTGTTCCCCAGCAACTATTTCTTCACCATTTACTTCAAGAAACACCTTGTTAAGTTCCTCAATACTAGCCATAAAACTGGAAGATGGTTTTGATAAACCACCTTCACTAAAGTGGTCAATCCAGGAGTAGCTTTGGTTTGAAGAACTTGACAAGGTGGAATCTTTTACTTTGTGGCAAACGAAACCTGCCAAATTTTCAAGTCCGTCATAGGCCAGTTCATTCAATTCTTCCATTAAGCCAGAATCGTCTTCATTCGGATCAGCCGCTGATGAAGCAGAAACGTTCAATTTTTTAATCAACCTTTTGCTCTTATCACACCAAAGAAATTTTCAATCACGTCCTGATTTATTCGTCTGGTTAACAAATACTGAACATTGAAACGACGACTCATATCTTCCAGGAGCATTTTCAAAGCATTATTAGCAATCAAAATACTTAAAATAATTCATGCATAGTATTGTAGTAGTTAGAAACATTTAATTCATTACCCTTTTGAAATGGAAATTTGCTTCGGCTGCTAATTACTTTTAAATCAGAAATTACATTCGACATCTTGTTTAAAATGGCATTTTGTTCTTCCAGTGCTAACCCGTAAGCCCTATTTCTGCCTCGTGAGTCACTTATTGGGACGCTAACATTAAATATGTCAAACCAGTCGTTAACCTACAAACATAATCCTTTTAAAAAATAATTGAATTATTTAGGGTGAACATACCAATTTAAAAAATTCCGCACACTCTACCCAATTTTCAGCTGTTATAAACCCAAGTGTTCCACATCTAGATATTGCACTTGATATAGTATGGGAAAATAGTTTCGTAGCATATTTTACTTTTTGCCTTTGGGGTCCAGAAACATTAAGTTGTTCAAGTGTTATTTTGTGTGTTATTTTTAAATCTGATACACTGGTTGCATTTATTGCCTGTTCTATGATGTCCTTTTTAATTTCTTTGCTGTCAATTAAAAAACCATGATCAACAAAATTATTTCTTATTAATTTTATGAGGTGGGGGGCATCAGCCAGCACAAATATTTTCTCACTGTTGGTAGGATTTTCAATTAGTATTAATTAAGTATCAATTATTACATTAAAAATATTTTACATTACATCAGAACAGGTAGGTACACTTACCAGATTCCTCCACAAATTTAATGATGTCCATTAAAATAGTAGATGTCATTTTGCAATCAAAATCATAAAATATAGGCTGCTTTCACTGCCGAAATATTCCCTTAATTAGAACTACTTGGACATAATCGTAGGGTTTCACCACGCAGTCCCTTGTCTGGTCATATTGATATTCTTTTCTGACCTTCATTTCATCAAATATGATGGTACACACACGATCTTTTTCGGTCATCTCTGCAAATTCGGCAATTTTCAAAACGTTCTTTAAAATTCCTGGATCCAACTTAATTTTCCTAAGCCATTGTTTCACTGTCGGGACTGCTGGACATGGAAACCCCCTTTTTAAACTAAGCCGGTATGCCCTAGGGCCAGCAGTGTACATTGCTATGGCATTTGAAATTTCGTTTACTGACCAATTTATTCTTTTCTGGTTATCCATGTTTTTAATTTGATTTTCACTAAATACTTTTTTAACACCAGCAAGCTGATGTTTTAATTTTTGATTTTGCTCTGTCATGCACAACAATTTACTTTTCAGTTCGTCAACGCCTACGTATGTGTCATTGGTTTGAACTCTAAAAATTTAGTAGGTAAGTAAATAAATTAGCAAATGACAAAAAAAAAAAATTAAATATATTAGTAAAAACCATCACCCTGTATCAGAAGTAGTACTACAGACCTCCATAACCGAGCCCATCACCATAATTTGATCCATATTTTGATCAGTACGAGTATTATTATCATCTCTATCACTACTTACGTTACTAATATTTTCAGGCACTACTTCTTCCCTACCATAAAGATAAACTGGCCATTATATGTATCTAATAATTGGAAAAAAATTAAAAACTTACGTTTCTTCGGTCTTCAGTATTTCTTTAATAAGTTGAGTCCGTTGCCTATTTTTGTATGTAAGTTTCCGCTTTTCTCCAGATGTTGATGGAGATGACAAAGAGGCAGCTTGCGATTCATATAAATTTTGAGAAGGAACTGCGTTGTCTTTCAGCCCGCGATAATTTTTTGGAATGTAATTCAAAAGCTGATGTTTCAAATTCACTTTATAGTCACTTTCACAAAAATGTTTGGAACAAACTACAGCGTATTTGAAATTAACCTTATCCTTCCTTTTTGTAAGATGTAACCACTTCTTACGTAGAATGGGATCCTTTGGAAAGCTATGAAATCTAATGTTTGGGCAAGGATTTTTTTCGATTCGTTATCGGAATTGCATCCAAAAACAGAACAACGCATTGTTATCACTTTTATGTCTACGTATGGTCCATAAACTAATTAAAATTCGCTAAAATACCTTAAAAAACAAAGAGACACACAGATACTACACAGTAAATAACCTAAATAACGCCGTGAGTGACGTAGTAGCCATGTTAAGGACCGCCCATTTCATGCGCAATATCCTATCTATTGTGGGTATATCGTGCTAACATGCTCGCGAACCAGCATACATGTGCACACTTGTTCGACGCTCGGTTCGTGTTGGTAGGGATCGGCAAGCCGAACAATGAGTGGAGCATTCCAACCGCCAACAACGTTCCTTGTTAATTCGTTATCACACACATTCCAGCATGTTCGCCGAGCCTGCTACCAACTGCCTTTACCAACATGTTTGTCCAATATACTTGAACGTGTAAGGGGGGTTTTAGCGCCTATCCATACCCTGTCACAATTCATGTTTACAAATGTGATAATGTAATTATACACCAAAAGTCAAGGTCAATTTAAAACAACATGCAATTGATACACGCTTTAAGTGCTAATTATAAATGTGGTCACTCTGATTATTCATCAAAATGGAGAGCCAATTTAAAACATCAATTAATACATACTTTTAGGAACTAATAACCAATGTTTTCATTGTAATAATTCATCAAAATAGAAGTGCTATTTAAAACAACATCAATTAAAGCGCACTTTAAATATTAATTGTAAATGTGGTCATCGTGAATACCTATTCAACAAAAGTGAAGCACAATTTAAAAGTTCATTACGAAAGTGATCAAAATAGAAGCTCTATTTAATAACTGCGGCACCAATATTTGAAATTTGAATTAAGTACAGACCATATTTACATTGTAAGGCCTGTTAAACATATTAAATTTAATCTCATTATTTTTTCTGTAATCATTACCTTTTGTATTTGTAAAGACTGCATTAATTAACATTCTCGATTAAAGCACTAATTTGCACATTATCTATGTTGGACACGCATTCAACTTGTATTTATTGTGATTGTGGAATATGACAAACAACACTAAAAAATGAAATCAAAAACAAGTTTATTTAAATTTATAAAAACAAAGTAAATATAACAAAACATCCGCAAATTAATTTTATATTATTAATACAGATACATTTCTGATTGTACAACATTTATTACTATTAAGTATTGAAACTATTTATGAGAGACACTGCAATATTATTTTGAGTTTCTGAATAAGTTGGCTTTCTAATGGCAGACATAAAATCGCCTTTGAGGTATTATTTTTTTATTAGCTGGAATTGAGCTTAAAGGCTTATATGAGTTATATGTAATTTGGGATGAACAGGCTTCTAAAGCTTGTAATCTGGGTTTTATTGGTGCAATAAATTTTTTTATCTCCTCAACTTGGACCATTGTTTTGATATTTATAAGCAAATCCAAAATCTGCTGTTTTATCCGTTTTACTTCTCTGGTAACTCTAGAATCTCCGTTGTCGCCTTTGTTATTTGGGATGTTAAAAAGTCAGTTTCTATTGTTGTCTCATCATCAGATAGTATTTCCAAATATGTATTTTCTTCCTGCATTGACTGTTGATTTTCCATACTTAAGAAAACATTAAATCAAATGTCAATATATAAAATAACTTACAGAACACCAATTTTTCTGTCTTCGTGAAAAACTGTAAATAAATTTTAAAATATTGCATTAATAGATAGTTTTCAATATATGGAATTGTACTTTTATCTATAATGCAGAAGAATTAAAAGGAGTATAGAGAATAAAATCAGGAATGGAAATTATAAAAAAAGATTAGATTATTATTGTTATTACATTTCTTACCAGATAAATTCTGTTCCATACAAGGTTGCATGTCATCAATAAGCTTCCTGCCAAAAAGGTGAATATGTTTTTTCATATAACCCATTTTGTTGATGAGTCAATGCAAGAACAAGAGCATTTATGTAAGCACACACCACATTCCTTGCAGATTAACTGGCATTTGCAACCTAGGTTTACTACTTTTATATGGTACATCTCTTGACTTTTTGAGGACTACACTTCCCACCCGTCTTCAACCTGTATGACCAAGTCAGGATTTAAATTAAGGCATGTTTTGTGTCTGGCGAATATCTCGTAATTTACTGGTAATTTTGCCTTTATTTAAAATAATTAGTCTATTGAATTACATTTAAGATCACCTAAAGATGTGTCAAATCCTTTATCATCTTCCGGGGTGTATAAGTTATCTTGTTCATGTGGAAAAGTATACATCGGGACCACAAAACGTAGCTTTGATACAAGACGCAAAGAACATATGAGATTTTGTAGATTGGGTCAACCAGAGAGGTCTGCTGTGGCTGACCATGCCCTGAATAATGTAAATCATGACATTCAATTTGACAATATGGAAATATTGTCAAGACAAACCCACTATTATGTTCGTTTGCAACGTGAAGCTATTGAAATATATAAACACCCGAATAATTTTAATAGACAAGAAGAAAATCTCCGTTTAAATAGGTTTTGGCATCTTATAATTAAAAAAAGAGCATAATGATACGCCTTGATTTTAATTTGTCTTCAACTTTTGGTATGTCTAGGTTTTTTTGCTGTGTTTTTCCTAGACCTTGAAGCAAATGCTTTACCAATTATATGTTAAATTACCACAGCACTATAATTTAACATAAGTAGTTGAAATTAAATTAAAATTAAAAATTACAAAGAACGTTCTGCATTGTGCTTTTCATTGTTAATAACACTTCCAATTATTGATAAAGATATCTCTTTGTTATATTTAACTGGGTTATTTTATTTGATGTAATGTTTGGATTTGTGAATGCTTCTATCATTTTAAAATTGAAGTTTTTCACAACTTTACACTTACACCATAACTCGATTAAATTTTGTTAAATGTGTTTCTTGGCTGGCAAATTTCATTGTTAGCTTTCGTCGTAGAGAGTGTTTTGGTTTGTCATCTTTGAGGCAGTTTAATAATATTTAATTTTATGACCTAGTTATTCTTTACTAAAAATTTTATAGTTGGCTTTATATTTCCCAAACTTTTATACTAATAGCAGGCTTATGTTTATGTTTTAATTTTTCAAATTTGACAAAATTATTTACTACATCTTTAACAATTTTTAACAAACATTACTACTGACGAAGATAACTGTAAGTGTTATCGAAACGTTTAGATTGTATAATTTAAAGTACACCATTAAAAAATCCCAAAAAAGATAAGTATTTTATTATGAGTGTTAATGGTAAAAGTTTCCATTTTCATATTGAATTACTTGTCTTTAATAAACTTCATTATGGCGCACACAGCCTTATCTAATCTTTTAACACACTTCCCATCAAGATATATGTGCTTTAAAGTGCGATGCATCCTTTCGAGGTGCATATTTGTGTTTATGCCAGAGTTTAATCTAAAGCAATAGGCCCAAGATTCACAATACTTTGTATAATAATTTGTAAAATACTCTCCAAATTCTTGTGTATCTGGATCTGCTAATAATGTATTGCAAAGTTCGTCTTTCATTTTACAACACGCGGTTACATCTCTTTCCTCCATAATGATCCTTAGGAGCTTATAGACCTCAATCTAAAAAAATTATATATACATATCAATTATTTTAATTTAATTTATGTATAAGTGTCATAACTTGACTAATTGTTAAACTATAGGAACAAACATACCTGTTTATCCTTGATTCTAATTTTGATTAGGTTCTTGCACCAAGCTTAGTCAATATGCCAGGAGCAATAAAATCTGTGAAAAAATAATTGTATTATTAAATAATAAAAATAATGGTCATATATTACCATATGGCTGGTTTCTCCATTATGTCAACCCAGGCATTGTAAAAAGTCTCTGCAATATCTGTAATAAAGACCTGAGGAGCAATAACATTGGAATACACTTTTATATGGAAAAAAAACTTTAGTACTTCCTTTTAATTCATTCATGCCATGTGTACTATCAAGACAAATGCAGCCAGAACCAAATTTCTTCAAAATTTCACACAGAGCCTGATTCATTATCATTAATATAAAATAATCTTTTTCCAATTCACAATGTTTTTCAACAACTATATCCTGAGGTTTGTAAAAAAGTACTCTCATGTTATCTTCTTGTTTCATTTCATTGACCCATGTCTACACTTCTAGCATCATTCTGATATCTTATGGCTTCCGAACATAAATTATATGACTTTTCAATATTAAACAAGTCCTTTCTTGTTAGCAATCTATGCAATTTTGAGCCATAAATTGACTTTCGAACCTGGACCAAGATAACATTAAAGGGTAACTTTGAAACAATTTTTTCAGCACATTGTTTCCTTTCTAAAGGACTAAGATACAAATTACCTAAATCACTGTTATGTCCTATGTGGCTTTTTCTAAATTTACATGTAAATTTTTCACTCGCACTGATGTCAAGAATCATCGCTGCAGAGCAGATACCATTAATTTTATTAGTATCCATGGGTTTTCAAATGTCGGGTGGGATTTTTAATTAAAGGAATGTAATATCCAGATCTGTTACATGCATACTTGATGTATTTTCATGATGGTAAAGATCTGCTTCTAACTGTGATAAATCTAGTACCAGTCTCATTTTCTATATTATCTTTCCATGTTTCGAATTCTTCAAAACTGTCAAACTCTAAATTTTCCTCTTTAAGATCAATGTCATGTTTGCTTTTAAAATGAATGATGAGGTCTTTTTCGAATCAACCATTAAAATGACATAATGAACATTTTTGCAACTGTTCATCCGATGCTTCAAGTTTTTCTTGAAAAATTTCTACCACAATGGCAAGTGTAAGAATACATGTGGCCTGCCTTATACTTAAATTGCTTTAGTTGAGGATCATTTCCATGACTTTTTTTACATGCCGCCTCAAATTTGAAATATCGGAAAATGTTTTGAGGCAATCATCACATTTTTCCTTCCTTTTTGTTCCTTTTCCATATCTGTAACTGAAATGTAAAAGTATCGTTAATAACTACATGCTACATACTAATTATTTAAGTTATCCATTCTCAAAGTAAATTTATTAAATAATTAGTTATGTTGTCGTCTAGACAACATAACCAATTACATGCTAGTAGTTATATGATAGAATTACTTACCATTTTATTACTTAATACTTAAAATGAAATGCAAAATCAGTCACATAGTCACATTGGCCACATTTGTAATTAGGACTTAAAGTTTGTATCAATTGAATGTTGTTTTAAATTGACCTTGACTTTTAATGTATAATCAGATCACATTGATCACATTTGTCAACTTGAGTATTTGAAGTATGTATCATTAGAAGTTTTCTTAAGTATTTCATTCATTACATTTGAATTTACCACATGAAGTATGTGTACAAGATGATGCGCGCGCATCGAAAACAAATTGTGACAGGGTATGAATAGACACATATATGGATAGACGCTTGTGTTCAAGTGGTTATTTGAACCGGATACGCGATAGCGCAAAAGTAGCCACAACGAACTGATTCGGGATGTGAGACACTACCACGTGGATTTATAATATTTAATATTTGAATCCTAGGTTAGACACGACAAAGAAATACAATCAATTTGTGTCTGTAAGTCTAATTTTGCTTTAAAAAATCAGTATTTGTTTTAAATAAGTGCAATGAAATAATAATAATTAAGGATTCTCTTCAAAATCATCAGTATGCTTTCTCGAACAAGGGCACTACCATCACTCTTAAGCCTTATATCGGTATGTTAACAAATTTTTAATACTTAATCCTAATAAACTCAAACTTACAGAAAAACTCGACAGCCCATAAATTAATTAATAATGTTCCCATACTTTCGATACGAAGCAAATCGTCAACTCCCTTGAACACAGTTCTTATGTTTGTTCCACAACAAGAAGCATGGATTGTTGAACGTATGGGAAAATTTCACCGCATTTTAGAACCAGGTTTAAATATATTGATACCGATTGTTGATAGAGTAAAATATGTTCAAAGCCTAAAAGAAATTGCAATAGATGTTCCTAAACAAAGCGCAATTACATCTGATAATGTGACTTTAAATATCGATGGTGTCCTTTATTTACGTATTGTCGATGCGTACCTTGCTAGTTATGGTGTTGAAGATCCAGAATTTGCGATTACTCAACTCGCACAAACCACAATGCGTTCTGAGCTTGGTAAAATATCTCTGGACAAAGTTTTTAGGGAGCGTGAGAATCTAAATGTTTCTATTGTTGATGCTATAAATAAAGCTAGCGAGGCATGGGGAATTACTTGCCTACGTTATGAAATTCGTATGATTAATTTCTGTGAATGTAGATTTATACTGTATAGTTTGTTGTAGGTGATATTAAGTTACCAACCCGAGTTCAGGAAGCTATGCAGATGCAGGTAGAGGCGGAGAGAAAAAAACGAGCCGCAATTTTAGAGTCAGAAGGTGTACGGGAAGCAGATATTAATGTCGCTGAGGGTAAACGACAAGCCAGAATATTGGCATCTGAAGCGGAACGGCAGGAACAAATTAATAAAGCTACTGGTGAAGCATCAGCCATTCTTTCAATAGCTGCAGCTAGGGCGGATGGCCTAAGGAAAGTTGCAGAATCATTAGGACTTAGTCAGGGCACAAATGCAGCTGCATTTGCTGTTGCAGAACAATATGTGCAAGCATTTAAAAAACTTGCTAAAAATAATAATACATTAATTTTACCTGCAAATGCTGGTGATGTCTCTAGCATTGTTGCCCAGGTATTGAAATATTGGTTTAATTTACCTGTTTAAGTTGCTATTTTATAGGCCATGTCCATATATCATCAAGTATCACAACCTCCAATGACTACATTACCAATGGAAAATCAAATTAAAAAAGTGAAACAGTTTGTACAACCAACTTCCAACAATTTTGCTGAATATTTTAGTGATGAAGAATTACAACCTTCTCAAAATCAGCCAATAGATTTAAGCAGTTTAAAAGAAAAATAAGTTTGCATTTTATAAATTTTATTAAATTATCTTTATATAAATCAACTTTCATTTTGCCTCATAAATATTGTAAGTTTGGTAAAAGAAACTTGGTTCATAAATGTAATAGATAGTACATTAAGTATTAAGATTGGTAAGGGTTGTTTACAGGCCAAAGATGATGGTTTTGTCTGAGGCCAGTTAAACCCTTAACATTCATGATGCTTATACTATTTTTGGTACTATGTCTTTTTGTTTTAATACCTTTGTTGTGTAAAAAAAGTGAAAGTATAGGGTAGTGACGGTTTTCCATTGGTATAAACGTGTAGATTAAGCATACATATTTTTGCTTACTGTTCTATAGAATGGTAAGTAAAAACTTATCCGTCATTTTTATTTTTAACAACTACATACGAGTGATTGGAGAAAGAAATTTATTTCGTTGGGTAAAGTTCATTCTTGAGTAATCCGACGTCTGAAAGGGCAAAAGGACTAGAGAAAGAAGAAGAGTAATTATATTTGATTTTTGTACTTAAACTAAATATCCAGTTTTACCTTGTGCTGGATTCTTGAACTCATACATATAATTACGCATACGAAATGGTATCGCTTTTTAAATGAGATCCTTTGATTATTTGAATATTTATCTGAAAAAGACATCAAAATGTCAATAAATTTATGTACAGATCACGAATCAGAACCTCATTGTAAATACGTATTATTCTAATTTAATCAGATTTGAATTAAACTCAGTGTGATATGAAACATCAGACTGCAAATATTATCGACTAATTCCATAAATCGAAAATAATAATGAATAGTGTGACTGTAACTGACATTTATCGAAGGTTCAATATTGAAACTTGAAATTTCGCATTGTATTACATTTTAGTTCAGTACACATTTGTCCAATTACTCCTGCCAATTTATCAGAATTTCGAAATATTTCAACCTATCACAAGTAAAGAGTGGGCTTCGTTCTAATGGTAAGTTGGAATTACTTGAATAGTAAGAAATTAAATATGAATGGCAAATATAACGTAATATTTAATTAATTTTACAACACTTTTAACACAGCATTTCCTGAAAAAACTATAACACTTGCTGTGTGCAACTGTAAACCAATCTACATAAAATGAACTCATTTAACTTCATCGTACACCAAAGAAGGCATACACATCACCACTCGTGGACTAGCTACATTTACACTACATAGAAATAAGTTTTAATCTAACACCAGTGCACTGACTGGACTCGATTACTGATGATAGCTTAGCTATGGACACGTGTTGGGTGTTATTTAATTTTGTGTGGTATGTGGGTGCATTTTATTGGCTACAGATCCTGTGTTGCAGATTTTTCAAGTGAGATAGCTTCCCGATCAAGGTTGAGGAAAACGTAATTCAAAGTTACAAGTTAAGATATTTTTAATTAATCCAGACATTTAAAACTGGTAACAGGATTAAATGCTAATGAATTTCAAGAGTGGATTACTTGTTTGCATCACTTTAATAAGGTCATTTATAATAAAGTTACTGTTAAATGATTTATTCATCAGTAGAAAATGTCAAATTTAAATATAGATTTAACAAAGGCAAGCAAAAGGGTAATGTCACAAACGAAAATATTGTTATTAGCATATATTATGAGACTTTTAACAAAGAAGAGATAGATTTGTTAAATAAAGGTTTGAAATATAACCTTAATTTTAATAGACCTCTGTTTAATATCATAGTTGGCATAGAAAGTTTGATTAAATCATTGGATGAAAATTGCAAAAAGTATGTGAACATAGTCCGTAAAATTCAAGTTTCGTAAAATATCCAACAGAAAAGAAGTCAAAATTGAATGTAGATCATTCAGAAGGATCTCAAAAGTAAAAATTGTTTGTATCTCAAAACAGAAAAAGGAAATATCAGGTTGTCATTTTACACAATGAGGATTATTTTGCTTTAGCTAAAGAATTTTTGAATTTAGGTTCTTATTCAGTTCCTCTTCCTAAAATGATTACTTCAACAAGGAAGATTTTATTAACATTTAAAAGGGTTGTGGATGGATCTCTTATTGTGAATAATTATATGTATGGCAAACTAAACATTCTGTGAAAATTTGCTGTATACAGTATGTCTCTGGATTGAGTTTACAAGAGGGCAAAATCACAAAAACTATTTTTATTTCAAAAAAACAGTATATGGGGTTTTGGTCTGTTTGTATAGAAATTAGTTTCTACCGAATTCAAAATGTGTTCATGTTTAGGACTCGCCTGTAAAACATTGTTAGGTAAACTGTCCTTTTTGAAAGAGATATCACAAAATTTTATTAAGAAAAAATGTAAGTAATTCAAAATAATGTACACGTGCCAAATTTCACTGAGATTTGAGTAAGTTGGTTTCGCCCACAATTTTACGTAGGGGGAAGAGTGCAGGTTCGGCCACATAATTGGTTTTACTAAAAAACAAAAAATTCTAAAATATTTCAGAATTACTTCGCCATTAGAAGTGGATTGTTTGAACCAGGGGCGTGCGGTGAGATTTGGGACAAGGGAAGCAATTTTTCAAAACTTACCTATTTGTAATGTAGTATTCTTCTATCTTTTTTCGCAAACTCGTCTATAATTTCGTCGTAGAAACGCGGATGCTGCGACAATTCCTGAACAAGATTGTTTTCAATAGCCAACAGGGACACATCTGACTACGTTCGACCGAGGCACTAGTAGCAGGGATTGTCAACACTAACTCACATAATTTTACTACCTCTGAATATGCGTTTGTCAAATCTGTACCTTTCAAGAAAGCCAATAACTCACTTGAGAATTTTTTTTATCGATGTCTTCAGTATCATATATAACTGTAAGTTCCGAACGTAACAAAACTAAATCAAAAAACTGTCCATAATGATGCATTAAACATTGTAGCTGGGGTTCCGGAAAATGTTTTTCCTTAAACGCATTAAAATTACACAATTCAAGAAAGTTTAGTTCTTTAAAGTTTTTAAACCTGTTGTCTATTTCTTGATAAATCTAATCCAAAATTTGATAAAAAAGTCGTCGATAGCACATTTTAATATCTCCAACATTATCCGTGCGCACGCGTTTTCTTTGTGGTTCCAGACCGATACCGATACTGGCGATACTAGTGTTTTCCCAACATTTATCAAAGTTTTCTCTTTTTTTGTTTATAATATTCTTAAATTCACAAATTTTCTTTATACAGAATCCGATATCGTTTGTTTTACATTGTAATATATTAAATACATTATCAGAAAATGGAAATATTTCTGAAAAAACAAGAAGTAGGTATAAAGTTAAAGTTAAAATCGTTTTTTAAGCTATCTAAAAATCCTCTAGAACTATTTAAAGTGTCTGTATCCTACTTATCGCTATTTTCCAATATACTTTCAAATAATTCAATTATTGATTCGCGATGTTCAAAAATTGTTAATACTAGCCTGCCATTGTAATTCCAGCGCGTAGCGGCAACTTTCGGTAGTCTTCGCTTTACAATTGTATCCAATGCTTGTGTGCGTTTAGTAGATTTGGAAAAAAAAGGAGCCATTCCACTCAAAGTTGCAAAAAACACTTTACATTCTTTAATCTGCATAAATGATTGGGACAAAACTAAGTTTAATTTGTGCGCACAACAGTGTATAAAAATTGCACACGGATAAGTTTCTCGCACTTTTACTTGAAGGCCACCTAAATGTCCAGCCATTACAGCAGCACCGTCATAACTTTAAGCGACCAATTTTTCAGAGGCATTAATATTTTTAATAAGTTCACATACAATTTTATACAGTGCGTCGGTCGTTCTGTCTTCTGACACGTTAATAAAACCTAAAAATCTTTCCTGTACGTTGCCGTCTCGATTTACAAATCGCACCACACTAGAAAGCTGACTAAAATTAGTAACATCAGTTGTTTCGTCCAAAATAATAGATATAAAACGCGCTTGTTTAATTTCTTCTTTAATTTTGTTTAAAATAACAGTCGAAGTTGCAGAAATTAGATCGTTTTGAATTCGATTTGAAGTACCTTGAAACACACTGCTCTGTTCTAAATGACTTTTTAAACAAGGATCATATTTACATAATAGAGAAACAAGGTCTAAATAATTGCCTCTATTTGCAGAATACATTGATTCATCGTGACCACGAAATCCAAGTTCATGAAGGGCAAGGGAACACACAACATCAATAAGCACATCTCTATTTTTATTAACTAGTTCATTATGTTGTTGATGACTAACTTGTAACTGTATATCTAAAGAGTGTTCGATTCGTGTTTTTCCAAACACTTTTTCTTTGATAACAGCTTGCAAGTGGTTCTTAGAGCTAATGTGACGTTTTACTACTTTATGTAAATTATTTAAATCGCCAAAACCGAAGTAATTCCACACACCATGTTCATTAACAAAAAGCAAACATGGCCAACAAAAAAGTTTATTTCTTATTTCACAACCCGTCAGCCACAAATACTGTTCATAATATTTAACGGCACTAAAATGCCGAGCACACGTTTTAATTTTTCTGGTCAGATTTTTCATTTCAGGCTTTGACCTACCCGCATTAATAATATTTCTCTTTTCGGAAAAACTTTGAGAAGAAAATCCTTTATTTAATACAAAACACACTACACAATTACACGGATTTGCAGTTCCAATAGCCGCTACTTCTACACCGTCTCCCGGTAAATCTCTCGTGGCTCGTGCAGACGTACTTGTCCCATCCATCTTCGAAACTGCACTAAAACCCTTGTATTTAATTTTAAAATTGCTTATTCAGTGACAAGCGCTCGCAACTTGACCTCTCTCCTCCTTCGCTTGACCCCGTAAAATTCTGTATTTGAACGAATAAGCAACAAAGTTTGCTGCGTGTGTGTGTCGAACAGGTATCGACAGTGTGTACTGTGTACGAGAAAGACGCACTGCATTTTCATTCGAACGACAAAGACAATGTGATATACTGATATATTATTTTTCGCTCTTATGCATACACAAAATATATGATATTCAACTTTAAATGCTGCTTCTCCTATAAGGGTTGTATTCTATGGGGAGTACACTCGTATTACGGGTTACGCGTTCGCTGGCGCTAATAAGGTCCATTTCTAAAATTCCTTTTTTATTTGAGTTTTTCAATTTTTTGGTCATTTAAGGTTTGTGATAGGGGAAGCAATGCTTCCGTTGCATACATGGACCGCTCAACCCTGGTTTGAACCTCTTTCCTGTTATTTCACATAGGAACTTTGTTGAAGGTTTCTAGCGAAAAAAGTTGGAAGCCAATAACCAAACATGAGCATAATGGCCGCTCGTGACCCGTGTATAGGGGCATTTAAAATAAAAAAAAAATGTAAAATATGAATCTCTCCTGAACTTAGCAGGATTTGTAAGTTTGGCGTAAATATCATCTCTGGTGCATATTTCTACGTCATCCACTTGAGGAAAGTAAAATTTATTACTTTTAGCTCTGCGCCTAGGATACTTAACTTTCTAAGCATTTTCAGAAACGATATTTTCTACACACCCAATATAATGCAGAACAATATTGGGAGAAGGAAATTTTACTAAAATAAAACTTTATTTCTGTATTATCATCTACTTGTAAAGACCCAAAACTTAAATTGTCGTCTGAGTCTGTGCTACATTCAAAATCTGAATGAGGTGACTCGCAACTTGAGCTATTAATAAATACTTTTTTTTTTACTTGCTTAATCTTTTTCATTTTCTCTACATCACTGGTAGGTGGGCAATTTACATCTTCAGATACTGGCTCTTTTATTGATTGTTCTTTGTAGACCAAAGTAGCATCAAAGTCTTCATCTATGAAGGGCGAGGAATTAAGTGGCCAAATACCAGTTTTTTCAAAGGCAGTGGTAATATTACGGGCGAAAATGCTTCCAAAAATGGATTTTTTGTGATTCTAGGAATATGTTTTACTGAGACTGTTTTACGAGGATTGGTTGACATCAAGTCGTTTAAAGAGACCATGCATTTGTTTTTAAAAGGCCAATAAATTCCAACATCAAGAGGTTGGAGTTTATGGGATGTGTGGTGGGAAAGAAAGAAGAACAATCCCATTTTCTCTTGAGTAAAGTATAGCTGCCATGGTTGTATGCGATTCGTGATTGTCTATTAGAAGCAAAATTTTGTTTTCTTTGTTGGACTTTGTATGCTTCATAATATTCTCCAATGTTTTAACAAACAAGTCTCCTGTCATCCATCCTGATTTATTGCCAAGTACTGTACTTAAAGCTGGACCATTCTCTAAATAATCTGTGGGAGTGCATTTCCCGTAGTACTTAGACTCCTACACAGGTAACGAGTTCTCCCCTCTCAGCCGAAGCTACAAGACCAATTTGCTTTTTTCTTTTCGGAGCTACAACCCTTGGTGCCCTTAAGACTGTTGTTACACCGGTTTCATCTAAGTTGAAGATTTGATTGGGAGTAAATAGATATTTCTTCAAAACGCTTTTGAAGTTTGTAAAAAATTCTTCCACTTTGACTTTACTAAAACCTAGCCCTCTAGCTAGACTAGTGCTTTCTGGCTTTCTTAAAGACAACCTGGAGTTTCTTTTCATAAAACCATATAGCCAGTCAGTACCTGGTTTCTTCTTCAAGTTCCAACTTTCTGGGTACTTGCAATTAGGCAGCATCTTTGCATAATCATATACTAGAACTTTGATATGCTCATGTTTCAACATTTTTTTATATATTTAACCAGCATTTCTTCTTGTGCCTCCGAAAACACTTGTCTTGTAGCATATTTACGTAAAAAAACAAAAAACTTAACATCAATGTAAATGATGTACCTAACATTTTTAAAAAATCTGCAGATATTCTCAAACTGTCATAGTTCTACAAATTTTGTTGATTCGTGACTGCAAGGTTTGCCTTTTTATGCCATAAACTTGAGTAGCTTCTCTTTGAGATAAAACTTGACGTAGGGCCGACGCATAGTAGTTTCATTGATGTTGGGCCGATCTGTTTTGCATTTGTAATTACGAACCATCTATAACAAGTAATATGTATTTTTATAATAGGTATTTTATAATTGGGGCACTTGCGGCCCCCTGCCGAATGTACCCCACTGGTTATGGCTGAACGTGACGCTAGCGTCATTCTACAAATATTTATTACTAGATAAAGGAGTAAAATACAGGTTACGTTTGTCTAAATATATATATATATATATATATATATATATATATATATATATATATATATATATATATATATATATATAACAGGGTGTTTAAAAAATATGCGGCAATATTAAAGGGGGTGATTGACCAGGTCATTCTATACAATAAAGTTCCTATAAACATAGGTCCGCAAACGCTTCGTTACCGATCTACAGTGTGTTAAAGTTTAATTTAAAAAAACAGTCAAAATTAGATTTTTCCAAAATGGCTTGAGATATCATAATGAAATTTTACGCGTGTCAATAGCTGTGGGAGACGCATACTTTACAATACAACACGATGTTTCAGTCGTACCATTGGCGCGCGTATTGGCACGTCACAGGCTATTTTTCAAGAAAAAAGTAGGATGCTGCTGATTTCTCTAAAAATAAAAAATATTGTTTAATTCTTTGTTCAATTGTGAAGAAAAAAGCTCTCTTGACTTTTTATCGTACGACGTACCGTTTTTGAGTAAAAAAAAAAACATTTTGGTGCATGTCCATTTATTACAGAAAAAAGTTTTAAAAACCAAGGGTTTCATTCAAGGGCAAAAACAAATATTTCACCAAACCAAAAATTTTACCAAACAAAAATTACAAAAACTGTTCCAAGTGGCTCGAGCTCGGATGCAAGAATTCATCTTCTCCTCATTGACTGGCGAACTCTCTCAAAAACACCAGGATCTGTTTTAATTGAGTTGCTCCCAGCAATGATTCGATTTCTTAAGTTTTCTACGTTTTCCGTATGCGTGTGTTAAGAAATCACGAGCTACTTGACTAAAGTGGGCTGGTGCGCCATCGAACATATACCACATTGCATCTCTAATTGCTAATGGTACGTCCTCCAGAAATCCAGGGAGCGTGTTTTCCAAAAAGTTGCGATACACCTCTCCGGTAAGTCTCCCGGGTAGAAATACCGGTCCAATTAGGCAGTTACCCACAATCCCAATCCAAACAATTTCATTTGGATTTTCTTCACACCATACATGGTTATTATGGAAATTCCGTATTGCATTTCTTGAAAAACTCGCTTCATCCGTGAACAGAATCAACATCAGGAGTTGAGGTATTTGAATCATTTTGTGCAAAAGCCATTGACAGAATGCAATGCGAGGAGGAAAATCAGCAGGAAGAAGTGCTTGAACGCGTTGTTATGGAATGGATCCAACAAATTTTCCTTAAGAATGTGCCAAATAGTCCCATTACTTACATCCAAAGCGTCAGCAATTTTTCGAGTAGAAGTACCTCGATCTTCTTCAATCATGTCCAGCACATTCTCTTCCAGCTCTACCGTTCTTGTTGTCCTTGGCCTTCCTGCTCCTCCATTTCGTCTTAATGTGCCTGTTTCATAAAGACGCCAATGAATACATTCAAAAGTTTTTCTATCAGGAGCAATACGGCCCGGAAATCTTTCAGCATACAACCGCCTAGCTTCTAATGCATTCCCATCAGTAAGTCCATAAATGTACTACATGTCGGCCATCTCGGCATTAGTATAGCGATTCATGATAAGGAACTTCAACAAATTCGACACATACAAAATTATTAATCAAGAGACTCATTCAATATGTCAGTGAATAATACAGGAATGTTTAAAAATATTTTTGTACGCATGATAAATGGACATGCACTAAAATGTTTTTTTTACTCAAAAACGGTACGTCGTACGATAGAAAGTCAAGAGAGCTTTTTTCTTCACAATAGAACAAAGAATTAAAACATTTTTTTTATTTTTAGAGAAATTAGTTGGCTATATCAATAAATTATAAGTAATTTACTATTATAATAAATACAGTGCATACCATAGATCAAGGCAAAACGTATATTCAGGTCATAGTGTAATAAATAACGCAAAGTTAACAATTTTGTATTTTCACACAGAATACAACATAAATATTGCTTATACAGATGTTATACATTATAAAAATAATATTTTTATATGGCATCTAATTTGATTAACAGCACCATTTATATTTCATTATGTAAATATAGTTGCACTAAAGTTGATCTACTTAATTCGACAGAAAATTTTAAAATAGAGCTGTCACGATATAAGCGAACAGGTTTTTGACTGCATTTGATGTACTTATGAATTGATATCATATCTTTAACAACAGCATGAGTAATTACAGTTGACTGTTCGCCCAGTGTACGATACACATATAGCACTTTATTGTCATTATTATAATTAACATCAACATTTTGTAATACAATAGGTATTCGTCTGGACATATTTTCAATACAAAATGTTTGTACTGGCAAACTAATCCTTTCCGGTAATTTTTTATCGGCATGAAAAGTTTCATTAAATAATATCAAATGACCAGAAGGAATTATAAATTCGTTTAATTCTAAGGTGATAGAATTTTCAGAATAATTTGTAGTTCGTAAAATACAGTCTTTTTCTATAATAACACGTGTTAAACTACCTTCAATTTTTGGGAAATTCCAAAACTTGAAATAGACATTAATACCTAATTTAGCTGACAAATTAATAACAATTTTCATTAATCTATGAGGAATATTATTTTGGTAAAATATAAAATTCTCTATACCTACAAGTTTATGATAACTTAAAAATTCTACAAAATAACTCTTATTAAAATCTGTGGAAGATATACAAATTGTAGTATTAATTTTGTGTGAATGTGTTCTGATGATGGTTAATGGAACTTTCTTTAATTCCCCAATTTTTTTATTTTTCACAGAAAACGAAACTGCATATGGATCATGTTCCAAACTTGTAAAACTGCAGTAATAAAAATATGCAGTCATTCCATTCTGCAAATCCTTTTCTATTTGTGCATACTTAAACCTTCCAACCACAGGGCGTTCATGATTTTCAAACCACAGATAACAACTTTTGGCACCATCGGCTTCGCCAACATGCAGAGCAATTGCTTTCGCGTCTTGTTTTTTACTCCAAAATGCTGAGTATATATAGATATTTTCAGATTCTTGCCAGACTGCATCAGGACCCCAATCGTGATATCCAAATATATTTTCGGAAGTTTCTAAATTTGAAATGTTACAAGGTTGTCCAAAAAAGTTAAATACTTCCAGTACATAATGTAGACGATTATATTCATGACGGTATACAATAAAGAGTGAAAGACTTACAATGGTTGTAACAAAAAGTAATAATTGATGGTATTTCTTCATATTTATAAGTTAGGTTAGAGATGTTAACATTTTTAAATCTTATTTATATTCTACCCATACATTATTTGTATTTGAAAAATAAGAATGTACACCTAAGGCGAGATCAAAGTTAAAAAGAATTTTGTTAATTTTCAATATAGATAAAGAAGTGTACCTGTAATATTTGAAGTTGGTATGATATAAAAGTAGTAGTTGGCTAAATTGATCCAATTTAATGAATTTAATATACATATATTAATTGTAACAACTAAAATAATCTACTTTCTTCCAGTGTATTAGAATTTAAATCCATATATACAGAAATATTCATATCAATTTTCGTATCCAGAGGCGTAACTATTGTATTTTTCCATAGAACAAACAATTACAAAAACTAATTAAACACCACACTCCTACTATCAGAGTCTAGGCCATTTTGTCTATGATCAGTGAAAAGTTTACTTTGAAGCAGTGGCGGCTTCTGCATAAATATTGCGACGGTGTAATGAACGGATAATGATATGATTGACCTTCGATCGCGGGTGATAAATGAACAGCGTTGTTTCGTGTGTTACAAGTGTAACAAAATTGTTACATTTTCGTATTGCTGTTACATTGTTACTACAGCTTGAAATTTAATTGAAAACTGTTACAGTTATATGTTTCAAGCAAGTTAAAATGTAATCATAAAATTGTGTGCAATAAATGAGTTCTTAATATAAATTTGGCATCAGTGCTGAACCGATGTTAGAGAACATCGCTTAATATTCTAACCATAAATACATAAGGATATAGGAAAAGACTTGTTACTTGTAATAAATAAGTAAAGTGTCTTTGTGTGTATTAGCTATAAACTAAACACATTTATTATAAGAATGGATTTGAATAGGTAAGTCAATTTGTTACCTTTGCGTTAATATAATTTCATTCATTCCACGTTAAGTATTTTAAGCATAAATTTTTCGCTAGGTTACAAAATGTTACATTTTTATTCTTAAGTTGGTATTTTTATTCTTTGCTAGAGTAAACGCCAAATATGAAGACACCTGCGCAGAAACCGAATATTGCATTAAAAAGAAATGGAATAATGATATGAGTGAGAAGTAGATATTATGTTCCGGCCACAAAATGTAGTGTTGTTTATTGTTTTCTAACCTCATTTTTCGTGCACGTTTTTATCAATTGTAAACAGTTTTTTTCAAAACTCCTTCCGTTTCAGCACCTTTTATTTACAAGTTGTATTTGTAATCCACAGTAATATGTATTAATATAATATATTGATTTAGTTCGTTGTTTATAATGGGTGATGCGAGTACGTCTGATAGTTCATCAAACATTCCAGCAAAGAAGCGGCGTGTCTTTTCGCAAGATGCCCGCGAAATTATTTGGAATGTTTATCAGTTTCATAATAGATATTTATGTATTAAGGGCATAATCAGAAGATTATGGCTCGTGGGAATGTTAAAAGCCCGACGCGAAGCGGAGGGCTTTTATATTCCTGAGAACCATAACCTACAATTATGCCCGTGGTACATACCAATGTTTTATTTTATTTTGCACCATGAAACTGGAACAAAATATTAAAAAAGATTCAGTATTTTCGGCAAGTTTTTAAATGCAAATGCAGTGAAATAAAGTCGAGAGTAGGCTAATTTGTTGTTACTAAGATACTGTGATATTGCTATTATATATCATGTCATGTGTTTGCTGTCAATCATGCTGCTTAGCATCAATGACATTTCCGTGCTATAAAGACCACATTACGCCCGCATTTGAGGCGTATAGTTATTAATGATAGTTCGATATGAACGTCATAATGAAACGCGTGTAAAGTTAAACCACGAGGCGTTAGCCGAGTGGTTTATTTACACAAGTTTCATTACGAAGTTCATATCGAACATGTATCATTCAAAATTTAATCTACGCCAGTCCAAATAGATTTTCTTTGCATAGATTCGATTTGTTTACAATATCAGAAACGTTTTTGTAAATAAAAATTCAAAATTATTAAGTGCCCATATTGGTCGATGTTATAGTAACCGCGCTCGTTGATTGTTGCAATTTTTATTTTGACAACGTCATTATTTGCGTTCACTTTTGTGCTTTACATGAGTTTCACGCACTGATGGACTGAATTTAACAAATTGTGTACAGACTTTATAATTAATGTTTACAATAAATAAATGTTGGTAAAGATTTTATAATGAAGTAAAAGTTGTAACTAACTTTCTTTTTGCCTGTTTTTTATTTTAAAATTTGCGTGTTATTATGAGTTCATAATGGCACTGGGTGCTATTATGAAGGCCATAATGACACCAAAATGAAGATGATAAATATGTCATAATGACACTGGCGTAGATTAAGAACATTATGGTGGCAAAATAAAATAAACATATGAATGATGGTATGCCATTATTATACGATTAACATCTGTCAGTTTTTTCACGATTACATTTCTTTACAGTTAACGTTCCTGATATCGTTTTGAAGTATCTAAAAGTACCGTCGTTAGAATTATTAGAGAAGGGAGTGCGCAATTCAACGTGGTGAAATAGAATCGTTCAAGATTTCTAATGAAAGAATGAAAACCGCACCAAGAAATAAGTGTAGAGTAATTGTGTAATGTTTTATTTCATCCAATCTTGAAAATGTACTTGTTTGAAAGTATAAAACTGTTTAGACACGAATTATTTACCCTTAGAACTGTGGTTAATAATTAAAATGCGAATTACATTTCCGAGTAAATTTATGAACAAGTAACATAACCTTATATTTCACATTTCACAATTAAATAAATGTTTTTTTTGTTTAAATTGTCCTAATTATAAAATTTAAACACTATAATTAAGAGGTTATTAACTAAAAAATGTACAAAACGTAACTTTTACTTTTCTTTAAAAAAATATTTTCCGGTTGAATAGTACACGGTTACGTGATTTTTTCTCGCAGCTTGGTGTCTTCGTATTTGTCGTTTAGTCTAATAACAACACTGTAAAGGAGGCGGTAAATAGAGGATGGTGTGCCGTATTTTGACGAAGGCATTTTTATAGTTAAAAATGGAAATAAAAAGAAAACTAAAATCTACTGTAACCTAGGTGTCTGTAGATTTGAATTTCCTAGGTTACCTGTAGATTTTAGTTTTCTTTTTTATTTCCATCTTTAGATAGATTGAGGTTAGAAATACGACATACCTTCCTCTATTTACCGCCTCCTGGGCGATAGATGCAACTGACACTGCAAATTGAACAGCGCTAATGAAATTTATTATAGTTTAAATGTGTTTTCGCTTACATTTACTGTGAAAAATATTGTGTTATTTTATTTTGGATTGTGTGTGAATGAAAAAACAGTTTAACTTTAATAGCTACATTATATAACATCACAAATAACATTAAATCATGACTATAATAGTAACTGTATGATTTATTAAAAATATTAAATTTTCACAATTAACAACACGAAACAATAGAAATAAAAAATAAAGACCGGCCCACACCAGACGTTTTTTTTTTAAATATTTTAATTTTGGAATCGAGCCAGGTCCTCTCTATTTCTTGCGTATGGGCACCAGTGTTGGGACCGAAATAATTTTCTTGGTGATTGACTGTCTGGTGCGTATATCCTAATCCAGGCAATCCTCTATATGCTGGCCACTCATCTGAATGGATCGTTTATCCAACCTGTACTCCCCGCTGAATTATTGTAAGAAGTGTTTCTGCATTCCTGCGTTCTATGTAGAAATATCTTATTTCTTCTTTATTGTGAACACCAAACACCCATGGTCCATCTATACGACGACCGTGGTTTCTATTATTTTGAAACTCATTGTCGGATTCTGCAGATTCGGGAGGTTGGTCCAACGAAACCAGCTTCGTCTATTTCTACCGGGTTTTCTTCTGTACCAATTAACTGCCTTCGAACTGTATAGGAAACCATGGAACTACACACTTCCCGGCACATGTTAAACCAATCAGTCACCGTTGCACTTCCTTGCCCCGTAAGTGAAACCACTGATTTGATCGGAATGTCCAAAATAAATAGAAATATCAGTTCCAAGGTTAGATTGCTATTCACTCGTCCATTGAGGTCGTCATAATGAAAAAAATCTATTCCCATTTCTAATCGATCTGGTCGTCTGACATCCTTTTCTTGGGCAACTAAAAAATGGAACGAATTCACCACCACGATTTCGCCTTCGCTTCTCCGACATTTCAGTCCCACACCGAGTACATACTTCCACATCTGCTTCCGTATTTAACAAATGGTGCTGCCTCAAAAATGCAACAGCAGATGGTTCTGAAGTAGTAACGTTTAAATATAAATCGCGCAGTTGTATGCTGAACACGTCAAAAGATGCAAAAGTACTGAATACTTAAAAAGTTGTTAGGGGCTATTTTGTAATGGGCCTCACGTTGGGAGTTGTTTTGTAACGGGTGTTACCTGCGCTTATTACTTTGCTTGTATACACCTGGCTGCAAAGAATAATATTTGGATTCTTTTTCAATCTGTTATAATTTCAAAATCCTGCGTAAAAATGTTATATTGTTTTTATGAAAAGGTGAAATTATTCAATTTTAACTAATTGGTTTTAATTTATCTATTTTAATTTATGTACTCTAGCAAAGTACAGGTGGTAGTTTCAAATCCTACTCGAGGTAAACTTTTTATTTATGTATTTAATAAAATTAATAATAATTTTTCATTAACTAACCTTTCCTTTTACTGTTATCACATTTCTGTTCGTGTAAATGAACTTTAATAATTAAACAACAAATTCCTTTTTCCTTTTATCGGGACGCTCCAGCTAGCTTAAAAATGCGATAAATGGTTATTGTTATCATTCATCAAAATTATCCTCAATCTGATGTAATTATCTGTACTTTGTAATTAATTGAAATTGTTCTCTTCAGTATTTATTTACACACGCAGTGTTTATATAAGCTTTTAAGATTTGTAACAGTCAATAATAAAAATGAATCAAAAGTGATAATATTTAATTAAGTCAAATTCTATATGCAGACTGTTTTGTTTACAGCATTATATAAAAATGATTCTAATTCTATGTTAGTATTTTTCTTAATATTCACATGGAAAAACAATCCTTTACAAGTGATCAACGAAATATATTTTCGTTCAGCATTTGTATCTAAACATAAATTTAAAAATAAATATAACACCAATTTTCGTTTATTTATACTATCAAAAGGTTCTTACTTGTTATCACTTCGTTCGAACTGGTGACGTAATGCTTACGTTCTTTGGACCGGTGAAGAGGCCTCAAATAGGTTATAGACTGCTGGCGCTGTGCTTTCTTTGTTCTTTTCAATATCTTTTTTAGATCTTTGTTGGGGAGGCTGCTTTATCTATACTTAAAAATAAACAAAACTACCAAAATAATCTGGGATATTTGTAGTTGCTGACGAAACTATAATACAAAGGCATTATTCGAAGCAGATTGCAAGAACGTATAAAAACGGTGAAACTAACTTAACTATCTGGTATATACGGATTGTCCCTACTATTGTCCCCATAAGTCAGATAAAAAAAGTAAGCAAAGCTTATACCCACGCCAACACTAATTCAAAATTGTCCGTAGCTCATCTTAACACCAGATCTCTTCTTCCGTCTTCGGTGAGATGGTACAAGAATCACAATTTAATGTCATTGGCCTAACTGAAACCTGGCTCCATCCTGATATCAGTAATTCACAATTGGAAATAATCAATTATAATTTAGTGCGCAACGATAGATTAAGTAGAGGTGGGGAGCTGCAATATATATCAATAATCCTTTAAAATTCACAACTTTGGATACTACATTTGCTGCTAACGAATTAGAACAATTATCGATCTGATTTAAAACCAAACTATACGCATAGCAGTAGGAACAATTTACAACCTGCCTAGTGCCCCGATTACTTGTCTTGATAGCTTACAATTGGTTTTGTCAAGTTTATAAACACAATTCGATGTAATCATATTATTAGGAGATGTCAACGTTGATTTTCTAGCCCCCAGTACCTAAAAAACTTACCTAACTAATGTCATGCAAATTTTTAATCTTAAACAAATTATCAGCTTACCATTACGTATTGGTCACGTTAGAGATATACTTATAGATATTATTTGTATAAATAATAATGTGAATATATTGAAAACTGAAACACTGGATTTATCACACATTTCCGATCATTTTTTGGTCTACTCAGATATTGAACTAGACATTGGTGATAACAAACCACAAATCTTAAAATGCCAGGATTTCAGAAATTTAATTTGGATTAATTTGATGAAGATGCACAGATTATAAATTGGACGTTATTAACAAAATAACTGTCATTGTATTATTTGGTAACTGCAGCGGTCAGGCAAATAATGTCAAGTCGATGAAGATTGAATCCAATGTTGGGTGTGCAAAGGGTGGGCTCATGAGTAATTCTGATAACGATAAGTTGTACTATTGTGATGTGTGTAAGGAAGCAGATAGAAAGAGTTAAATTAAATTACCATTAAACACTATTCTTCTTTTGTAGTAATAAAAATTAGTTATTTTATTTGTGTTTAATTTTTATATTAAAAATTCTTTTTTTCATTATTTGTGCGTGGGTCCGATACCACCCTCCACTTCTTGCAAATGGTAATTTGCAAGAACATTTTTTTTGTGTACATCAATATCTAAAAACAAACAATACACTCTTTATAGTGTACGTAAGTTACATATTGAAGAGTTGTGATGACTTTCCCGATCAGTTTTGTTTTTGAAAAAAAAAAAACTACGGTGTCCGGTACTGGACAACTCTCTCCTACTGATCTTGATGGTTTAAACGGCTATTTTGTAAAGGCAGGGCAAAATTGTAAATGAAAGTCGAATTGTCTGCCTTTTATGTAATTTCAAGGTCTGTTCGCCTGTTTGTGTGTGTGTGTGTGTGTGTGTATGTGTGTGTGTGTGTGTGCGTGTGCGTGTGCGTGTGTGTGTGTTTGTGTGCGTGCGTGCGCGTGTATGTGTCTTAAGAATAAATATCTACATATCATCGACATCTACACTTTCATCATTTTTGAGATTAGATAGATACTAACGAATATATTTCATTAGGTGTTGTTGGTTGAAAGAAGAATGATTTCGAGGTGGTATAAATAGGAAGGCCATAATTGTGCCAAGTTGGTTCCAATGAAGGTGTTAAGGTACATTTTTCAACAAAATGATTGGCAATTATTTTTGGATCTGAGACTACGATGTTATTTAACTTTGTAAAGAGGCAGCCGCCTTTACCAAATTTCTTTGAATTAATTATTTGCTAATTATCCTGTTTAATTAAAATTTACAGAAATCATCAAATAATGAATTTATATCCCCTCCGACGTGAATTTCAAAAACGTTAAGTTTTGTTACGTCAGAGTCCCCGCTAGTATATCCACCAATCACGGCATTAGAAGCCCGCTCAGAAGCCGTCTCCGCCCTACGCGGATTCTAAATAAAACGGCGCTATAGACGCTCTCATTTCCCTGCGTCTTTTTCGAGACTCAGGCCTGTTCCTGTTCACTCTCATTCCACTGGGTCTCTTTGAAGACTCTGACCTGTTCCTGTTCACTCTCTTTCCGCTGAGTCTCTCAAGAGTCAAGACCGACTGTGTCTGCTCAATCTCTGATTCGACTCTTTCCGCTGGGTCTCTTTTGAGAGCCCAGACCGACCTGCTCTTATCTTATACACCAGGGTTTACCGCTGCCTCAATCTGAGGTCACCTGCATGTAAGTTAAGCATACAACACCACACTTACTCCAGTGAACGACTTTACACCGGGCAAAATACCTGATGTAATCTTCTACTTACTCCATTGGATGGAAAGGTTCTCGCCTAAATTCTGCTAATCCCCGGGGTATCAATTAAACAACTCAACGGAACGGGCATTTGCCCAGATTCTTGTAATTGATACTCCACCTAGACATTGCACACCGACTCACACAAACATGTCTACACTAAGCAAAATAATTAAAAATCGAAGTGCAGGAAGCCTACAGATTGAAAGCAACAAGACGCCCGCAATTAGACCATATTTCGGTCACCCAGTTTCGTAAGTTACGAACCCAGTACGTAACAGTGAGTATTACCTTTCAATCTCACTATGGATATCTCACTTACATAAGGTAGCAACATCCTGATTTAACTTCTTTGTTAAATGCCGTCAACCTGTTTTTTTTAAAAGCGCTGAATACAGAAAGGTCCCGAAAATGTAAAGGTCCCGTTCCCAGGCTAAGAGAAAACTTTTCCTATTAACGGTCCTCAACCTGTATTCGATCCTGATCGCTTATCGCAATAATCCAGACTTGAAGGAGAAACCATTCTTCAAGACTACCGTACCTGTAAAACGTTTAGTTTTTCCTGTGCCTGAAAATCTTTAAACTAAATAGTTCTGGAAGGTTTAAATACCTTTTTAATGTTATTATTGAAGAGCGGCCCCTAGTGAGAGCCAACTCAGGTAGCTACTATTGACGATGTCGAAACAACAAACGCAAGGAGCTACTAAGCGGCCACCCGCACCCAAAATACGATACGAAAGTATTCATTTTCAATTCCAAAGAGTGTAACATCCATTATTTCGGATGTTAATTTATTTAAGCAGATAGCTATTACAGTCATTTGATTATTACTGTTTCTATTATTTTCTCATTTAACGTTGTCTTAATATGCTATTTTCCTACATTAAATAGACCATTTAATATTTAAAATGGTTGGTATGACTCATACTTTTCAAGATTGAGAACCACTGTATTACGGCTGGTAACAATTACGAGTTTCTAGCTATTAAGTTCATAAAAAGAGCGTTTTTCTATTCCTTTTTCTTCAAGTGGGTGCAGGCCACGTTTTAATTCCTAGAGGAATCTAATAATTTTCTGGATGTGATTAATCCATCGAATGGGGTCGGACTTATATTTATTCCTATTATGCGAAATGATTAATTAGTATTACTTATTTCCCACGCATCGTGCGGATTTGAAGGTTAAAACGTCAGGTATGCCACGCTTCCCTTTTTTTTTCTATTATGAAAATTGGTTTTCCTCCGGGTTTGGCCCAGGTTGATTCACCTCCGCTCTGGTTTCGACGACGTTTCAGCAGAATCACATGTGCCACTATCTAGCCTCTGGTAATAATATTCGTGTTATAGAAATCTACCTTATGTCGTGTGTCAATGATGATGTTTGATTTTTATGTACTGCGTTCCGGTGTTCCGCTTTTCTTATACTAATGCTCTTATTTGTTTGGCCGACGTACGGTTTTTTGCAGTCTCGGCATCGTAATTTCGTATACTCAATGGGCTTCTATTGTCTTAAGAACACATATTTTATATACAACCACCAACAGTACAAGCAAATGTGTACATTTGCTTGTGTACAAAAAACAAGACGATAACTTGTGATACATAGTAGATCGAAAGCAAACACTCACCGGTGCGTCGCACCATCATTCAGCTCAACTACAGTCGGTGGCAAAAACTTTTATAACGAGATCGAAGGTATTGGCAGACAAGGATAACTTCCACCAGGAACTAATAACACTCAAGTAAGCACTAATACAAAATGGCTTTACAAGAAGGAGCACAGAATACGCAAAAAAAACCTACACGACCGAAGGAGGAAAGCGAAGAAGAAGATGCAGTTGTCATGTCTACCGTACATAAAAGGCACCACTGACAGAATAAGTAACGTCCTAAAGGAACACAAGGTCCGAGCTATATTCAAGATCGATAGGAACATTGATAATATATACGCAAAAACCAAACTAAATCTAGAAAACCATGGAGTATACAAAATACCATGCCTATACTGCAAAAAAAGTACGTGGGCTAAACGAATACGAGGATTAATATAAGAAAAGTGCACATACTGTATAAAGAAAAAAGTTCGAAGAAACTGCGACTATTCAATCAAAATGAAAGCAATATCAATGCAATTATGAATAGACATTTGCAGAAAAGGTAGTAGTATTCTTGATCACGTTAAATCGCCTCATTTTAGTTTACTGAGCCAAGTGCATTAGAAAACGATACCAATTAGTACTGTTTCAGTTTCGGCACTGATCCAAGTAAGGATATCTTAGCAAGTTGCTTGGATATCCCTATTGGGTTAATTTGTTTAAGGCGTTTTATACTAGCAAAGAATTTTGCGAATAAACGCCATTTCAACCGTTACATCCTTTCCATGTGAAAGCATCCTGCAATGTTTCGTTCGCTGTGGAAACGTCCCTTATCCGGTCGTAAACGCCAACCACAAGTTTCTGCATCATTTGTCTAAGGCGTTAGGGAAAATTTTTACGAATTGCTTTTATTAATAATTTCTAAATTTTGTTTGGCTATTAAATAATGTTTGTATGCAGCAGTGTCTAAATATAACACAGTAATGCGAATATTTGGCACATATTCTAAAAAAATTTGGCAATAGTTACTGAGGTTTCCAGTGGCGTTACTTTGACTTATTATTTGTCACATAGGTTTTATATGCTTAATGTAATTAACATTTACCTTGCACCTTTTGATCTTTCACCGTTTGGCTTCTAAAAATTTATAAAAACGTGCGAACGTAATGTCACTCTTTAAGTAACTTTATCTAAACTGGACTAAAAGCATTGGAATTGAAGTTATTTTCTTGAAACTGAATAAAACATTGTTCATTTTATAATTCAGAAGATTTTAACAAGGGTGGTTATTTCGCGTGGTCGAGGTTGTCGTAATTATTTGCAACCTTTTGATATACTGTAGTTAGATGTTCTTTGCTTAATGACATGATTTCACATTTTCGTTTTTTAAGAGTAAACATACTTATTTGACGTTATTTTCCAGTTATAAAACACTAATTGATGTAGATAATGTTCAATTTGATGTCGTTTACAATTCCTTTTCAGATTCTGATTAATAGAAGTATTTAGTTTTTAGTTTTTGTACAACTATTTTTTAATTGTTTTATATGGGTATTGTATACAGTGTCCAAAATTGGTCTGTGCAGTATTGCTATCTTGGAAACTATAAGAGATCGAAAGACGGTTAAATGGAGAAAGTTTTGGAGAATTTTGAGCCCACTAAAATGCCATTCTGAAATCAATGCTATCTCAAATATTTTATTTGAACAGATATAAAAAAATAAATTACACTTTGCCATTGTCACTTTTTATCATCTATTGATTGGTTAGGCAAGTATTTCCCTTTGTAAGTAATAATAAGTTTAAATTTGTTATCGCGTCCACAACAACAATGGCGTTCTCTTATTAGTCCTAGTGGGAACACATGGCAAATAGTTACTAAAAAGCTCGATACTGGGCTAATGACTGACATTTGGGGATGGAATTTGAGTACGAGGTATGCACTTTGGCAAGGCAAATAGAGGAGCGATGTCGGATAGTATGGAGTGCTTGCTCCACTGATCGTGCTTCTGACTAAGCGAATGGGGTTTGCATAACACGTCACAGCATCAACTAGTTTTATGATGTGCCACGATAATTTAACAAACGACTTACAACCACAACGATTTCAACGCCTCACCTGTCAGTGGGGAGCACTCCCACAACGTCTAAAAAGCTGCAATAAAGCGATACGAAGGTAAAATCCGCAAACAAATAGAGCTCCGCTTGCTGTGATATTGGCAGATAAAATTACTGGGAACATCAAGATTTCATTTTTTGCGTTTGAAAACTTGACTTAAAAAACATTTTGTAATTTGTTGCCTACAAAACTACAACACGCAGTGATTAAATGCATCGATTTGTAGGCCGAGATCGGGACACAAAGTGAAACGTCAGGCATTTCTATGCGCATTAACTACTAATGGTTATTAGCACTACCCGTCACTAGAACTTTGACCTACTAAATAAATTCCATTAATCTGTTTGCGGTCTCGCTTTTCCGGTTAGTCGCCCATATCGCGGTGCCATCTGCGAATTGGGTTATTGTAACGTCGTGGTTTGTAGGTATTGGCAAGTGGTGTGCGTAAATTAAGTAAAGCAATGGAGCTAAGCTGAACCTTGTGGTATGCCTGCTGTTGGTGTAAACGGCTGGGATGTGGTTGTGTCTGTCCTGACCTTCACAAACCTATCAGACCGGTATGAGAGAAGGAGTTGGACGAAGTGAAGTGGGATGTTTAGTATTAAGGTTTTGTGTATCAGTCCGGCCAGACCTTATCGAATGTCTTCTTGATGTCGAGGAATACAGTTAGGCAGCCGTTTTGGTGGTTAAGCGATTTGGAGACGTCGATATATACTTTGACTAGTGGACCGTGGCATGAGTGGTTGGATCTAAAGCCGAATTGTGTGTCTGGAATAAAATTATTGGCTTCGAGATGGTCTCTTAGCCTTCTGAATATGATAGTTTCTACGCATTTGCCCATGCAGCTGAGTGCGTTAGTTGTGAATGGCGTTTGGTGGTAGGTTGTGTAATATGAGTCGGTTGCGGTGTTCTTGTCGTTAGGACGCTGAATTCTTGCCTTTGCGAAGTATGTAAAGTACTGTGTCTGCGGATATCGGGTTGCGTTAGTATATATAGGACATCGATTTGCTGTCTGTGGCCCTCAAAGTTTCGCTCGAGTCGAGCTTTGAGTTGGTAATCGAAGAACGGGTCGTCCGGGGCAGAGAAGGTGTCTTGCAGATGTAGGCTGAATAGGTCAGCCTTCTCCTGGTGGGTGGCAATGGTGTTACCTTGAGGGTCTAGTAGGTGAGAACGTGGTGTTGTCTTCTGTTTGGTGAGGACTTTGAACTTGTGTGTTCTTGAGTAAGGGATCTTTAACGTGTCAAACATCGTACTGCCACGGGACCTACAGTTATACTTCCTATCTGAGAAGAAGGAGTGCTTTGCTTCTTCAACATTTTAGAAAAACGGTTGCCTCGGCCAGGTTTTAACCCGCGCAACTCTGGTGAAAGGCAAGCATTCTAACCATTCCACCATCGAAGCAGCTTTATTAACTATTTTCCCGCATTTAAATTGTACCAATCACATCTTTCAAAATTTCAACTATCGGCCAATCCCTTTTTGATTACAGAGACAAGTCCCTAGGGCAAATACTGGAAACGAAAACTGACACAAAATTTTGATAGACATTTCTATTTAGAAATGTGGTTAATATATAGATTAAATTTCATATTGACATATTTTTAATACTCCATACATCATCAAATTAATATTCCGGCACTTCCGACAAACTTTGAAAAATACTCTTATCGAATACACCTCGGGATCGCTTTTTTGCAGGTAAAATTTTACCTCAATATCTTTGCTTTTGGACAACATCCCTCAACAAAACCCCAGCGATAGGATATTTTGGTTTCGGGATATATTATATCAAAATCTTCCGAGAAGATTTTACAGGCAAAAAAACGGTCCTGTTATATCTTAAATGAATCACAGAATGCATATGTCAAAAAGGAGAATTGACAGTTGGAAGATAATTGTTACTTGGCAATAAAATGTGTTATCTATAATTATAATGTACAAAAACGATTTATAAAAGTAGCTAGGAGAATTAAGAACTCATAAAAACAATTAGCGAATATGTGTTGTGCGGTACAAAAGTAATCAACTCTTGTAGATTAGCCAATTATATCAAAATGGATTTCCAAGAAATGAAAACCAAGCTAGTCCGTTTTATACAGCCGGTGTCGCCGGGATAGACCTTTCAGCTATTAGCTTCTAATGTGAACATTGTGGCAAATATTTTCGATCCTGAGAAGGAAATTTTCTTCAACTAAAAAATGTGTTTAATGATAAACATTTTTGTGCAAAAGTGACTGCGGTAGCAGATATCAGTGTATTGACTTATGATAAAATAGTCAAACTGTTATAAACTCATTTTTCCCAGTGATAGTGGCCTGTGATGCAAGACTGGTCGGAACTGCAGGCGTGTTGTAACACGTTATAGATAAAGTCGAACGACCGGTTGCATTTATTTCAAGATCCCTCACAACAACAGAAAGAGGAAGTAGTCAAATAGATCGTGAAGCATTAATTATACGTTGGACACTTCAAAAACCTTACAATTACCTTGTCGGTAATGAATTCACCCTAGTTACCGATAATCAACCACTGACACGTATTTTTCAACATAATGGAACACCAGTAACTGCATCGAATCCATTGCTTCATTATGCAACATTTTTAATTGAAAAATATGTCAACATAAAATATCGTTGAACTGCCTTGAAGATGACAAATCAGAACATCCTGTCGAAGGATAACAGTGAAAATACAATGTAGTACGTTTAATATAATTTTTAATTGTAATTTCAATTACATATGCTAAATTATTATAGTGCTGTGATAACTTAACATATAATTGGCAAAGCATTTAGTTCAAGGTCTAGGAAAAAAACAGCAAAAAAACCTAGACATACCAAAAGCTAACTATTGAGCCTTTTTTAATTATAATATACCAAGACTCATTTAAACGAAGATTTTATTTTTGCTATTGAAGGTATTATGATCTATGTCTCAATAGTTTCACTTTGTAAACGAACATAATATGATATGAAAATGTACACTTTCACCATTATCACACATAATAGAATACTTATCTTTTTTTGGGTTTTTTTAATGGTGTATTTTAAATTATACAATCTAAACGTTTCGATAACACTTACATTTATCTTCGTCAGTAGTAATATCTGTTAAAAATTGTTAAAGAAGTTGTAAACAATTTTATCAAAGTTGAAAATTAAAATTTAATTTTATATATATATATATATATATATATATATATATATATATATATATATATATATATATATATATATATATATATATATATATATATATATATATATATATATATATATATATATATATATATATATATATATATATATATATATATATATTATTTTTATAAAACTGAAGTGCTCATTACTCATTATTTAACATTGGCGGTAGTCATGCCAATATATATCCCACTGCAATTTTGATATATTAATCCATAAATACCTGAATTAGAAATAGGTTCAAATTTAGCTTTAATGCGGATGAATTTATTATTCAAATTAGAATTAACTTTAATAGACATTTTGTATTTAGATTTATTAAATATTTTTTGTAGTAGTTTTGAAATATTTCTAATTTAAGGAATAGAACCAATGTAACTCATTATCTATTGGAATAAGACTAGTTCTATTCAATATTTCAACCTTACCTTTATACCTGTTAAACAAAGTTCTAAAAACATCTAAATTGTAACCATTCTTCAATTATACCAATTTCCTTTTTAAAATTTAATTTACTCATTGAACAGTCTGTGTATTAACGAATTTATAGTTGATAATTTATGATATAAAGGACTATTACTATTAAATGGTATAATAATATCCGTATTGGTAGGTTTTCTGTATATTTCAAAACTATCGGGTCATCTAGTGCACGTAAGTAGAATGAGGTGACCTGAGGACAAAATGGAGTGGGGGAAGCCACGCCCACGTGGTCGTGTCCATTTTCCACCCCTATTTTGACGGCTTCTTTTCGGGGGCGTTTTCAACCCCTTGATGAAATGTTCACCCCATCGATGGCATGTGTACCCCTAATTAGTGTCCTTTAGGTAGTATTAATAGCCTTTTTAGCAATCCAGCCCCTAGAGGATAAGCAAATGCTCGCGCATGCAGTGTTCTGATTGGTGGGCGTAGAGAATGGTCACACCCCCTATAGTTTCTGATTGGCCCATCTAGGGTGTGGTCTAGCGACCAAAAGGACCTTAATTAGGGTCTAACATTCAACCAAGAGGTTGAAAACGTCTCCGACGAGAAGCCGACCCCACCCTTAATCCTACCCTAGACCCCCACTCTACTCCCTCACCACTACAGAAAGCATTCATTAGTCTACACACAAGTAGATGGCGTCACAAACAAATTCAAATTTTTGGGCAAGAGGGCCACGAGAAGGTGGCTAAGACCAAAAGCAAGTTCCGAAGAGCTATACATGTCTTACAAGTTAGCATTAGGGCCCCTTATTAGAATATAATTTCAAATTTACCTCCATAACCAAGCAGAATGCAGAGACTTAAATACAAATTCAAATTTTCGGCCAAGGGGGCCATGATAAAGGGGCAGCCCCCCGAAGTTGCGAAGCCCCTGTACCTGTCTTACAAGTTAGCATTAGAGTCCACTTATTAGACTAAAAATTTAAATTTCCCGCCGAGAAGGCCATGATAAGGGGGACAGCGAGATTTAATTATGACTCATAATTAAAACAAAACGATTAATTAAAACCAGAATATATAGTACGTAACAGTGGGTTGAGGCCCAGATGCATACGACGTACATAAAAACTTAGTGTTAGACTTCTTATTTCTCGCCATAACCATTACAGGTCCTGTATGTACTTTTAAAATATACCGCTAGATGGAGCCACAAACATTCAAATTCCCCGTCAAGGGGGTCAGGGGGCTAAGTCCCAAGAGCAAGTTGTGTAGTCCTACAGTTGTCTTACAAGTTAGCATTAAGACCCCCTCATAATACAAATTCAAATTTCCCGCCAAAACAAAATGGCCTAGGGTCTTGATTATGACTCATAATTAAAAGGGTTTTGATGATACAATTTAATTATAACAAAATGGTTGATGACTCATATCGGGCCTTGGGAGCGTCCCCCTTATTAGAATACATATTCAAAATTACCATCATAACTTGTAGCGACTTAATTATATTTTCAGAGCCCAGGGGGCGAAGCCACGAGAGTAAGTTGCGAAGCTTTACACGTGTCTTACAAGATAGCATTAGGACTTCTTATTAAAATAGAAATTCAAATTTCCCGCCATGTGTGTGTCACAACAATGTGCGAAAGCCCATGAACACATTTTCAGCCAAGGGGTCAGGGAACGCAGCCCCCAAAACAAGTTCCGAAGACCTATATCTATCTTACAAGTTAGCATTAAGAGCACCTTATTAGAATATAATTTTAAATTTCCCGCCACAACCAATCATAAGAATTAATCCGACAATCAGAGCACGAATTTCAAATTTACCGCCAGGGGATATCACGACAATAGATGAAGACTCACGAGCAAGTTCCGAGAACCTATGCCAAAAGGGCCTTAATCGACAAGATGGCCGACAGGATGTCTGCCAAGATGGCCGGCAAGATGTCGGACAAGATGGCCAACAGGATGTCGGAGAAGATGACTGACAAGCTGGCTGCCAAAATGGCCGACAATATAGCAGACAAGATGGCCGCCGAACACGTGACCTACCCCACCCCCACCCGCCCACCACTTTTAATTATCCTCACTCCACATTGCATGACTATCCGCAGTGTTAAATAAAGAGTTAATGAGCACTTCAGTTTCATAAAAATAATAATATATATGGATGAGTTACTACAAATCCATAAACGTCTAAATAACCCTTATTGGAAGTGTTTAAATGAATTACCTAAAATATGTATGAATTTAATTAGATTTTTAATACATATAACTAATAATATTATAAGTACTGTTAATTTATTATTTTATGTCTCATGTTTTACCAATTTCATAATTTTAATATACAGTTTAGATTTATCTGTTTAAAACAATTGACAAACGTTTTCCAAAGCACCGCGGCAATGCGCAATAAAAACTAAAATTAGATAAAAATGTGAATATCTCGAAAACTATCACTCCAAAATATCGATAATGTTACACCAATGGAAAGGAAATTTAATTTCCTATCCGCTGATGTAAGAAAATATGGGTGGTTCCATTAAAAAAAATCAAGTTATCCATGTTTGAAAAAAATTATTTTCGGAGCGATAGAAATTATTGAATTCTAAAAGCAAAATTTTGGCAATGAATGAGAATGACGCGGTACCCTTTTCGGAAGTAAAAAACGAAAGCCACTTCTCTCTACCGGTATCCGTCTTCGAGATATTGAAAGTTTTCGGAGGCACTGCAGACGTCATTTTTTATACAAAATGTCAAATAACTCAGAAGCAATGCGACGTAGACCCATAGTATGGTTATTAAAGTGACCTTGAAATTCAACGAGGAATTCAAAAATGTAATAAATATATAGGTTGTTCTATGTAAAATAACGAAGTTGGCATGAGTTTCCGGTATAACCGGAAGCCCGCCATTTCTGAAAATAATTTTAAAACGTATAGTATATAGTATAGACAACTTTTATAGAAGACATTTTTTCGTATTTGTAATAGTAAGGGAGTTATGGAGCAATCCCGCTTAAGTGGGCCACGCTATATATATATATATATATATATATATATATATATATATATATATATATATATATATATATATATAGTACTACTTTCAAAATATTTGGCAGTAATACGTTTCAGGACATTCTCTACGCGATGGTGATATCAAAAAGCAAACTAACATTTTAATCTAGTAGCGCATGAATGTTTTACACTCGATCTTATTTTTGTCCAAATATCAAGTAGCTGTAATTAAACTTTATTTTGTAATAAACCTCTACTTTTTGAAACTTAAAATTAAAAATTTACATCAAATAAAAATTCGGTATTTACAAAAATAGCTCGAAATGTTTTCCTTCTTTTTCAATACATAAATTGAAACGTCGTCCAATGGAGCCAATAGACCAAAGGATAATTTACCGGAGAAATTTCGTTTATGCAAGTACGAAAATACGGTTCTCGTATCCTATCGATTATTTAAAAACTCCCTCACTGGAAGGGCATAATGTGCTGTAGCGCCATCTTGTTGCCACCTCAAATTATTTGTGATATTTCGTGGGAGTTCATTTAGACGATTTTGAATTTAATTTTCTAATCAATTGAGGTAATTCTCTCCAGTTAGTCTATTAATAAATATTGGCCCAACAATGTGCTGTCCTATAATTCCACACCACACGTTCAAACTCCATCGATGTTGACAACGTCGCTCACGGGTACAGTGTAGATTTACATTATCGTAATAATGCATGTAATGTCTTACAACAACAGCATCATTTCGAAAACTTGCTTCGTCCGAAAATAAAACGTTAAAAAAGTTTCTATTTTGTCCTATCTGTTGCAAACTCCATTGAGCAAAATTAATTCTTAACAGAAAATCATTTTCGGTTAATTCTTGGTGAAACATCATTTTGAATGGGTGAAATTTTTTTTTGTATTATCCTTCAGGCCCGAAATATGCGATATTCCAACCAAATTTGCAATCTCTCTAGTACTGATATGGGGATTCTCAATAATGTGTAGCATTACCTGGTTTTCGTTGTCGTCATTGCAAGCAGGTGGGTTTTCATGTACCAGTTTCTTATAATCCACAGTTCCCGTTTCACGCATTCTCTCCAATAATTTAGTCTCGCCTCTCGTATAACTTAAATTTTAAAAACGTATCAATTAATTTTAAATTAACAATTATAATCTTCAATAATACAATTATTGTTATTAACAAGCACTGACAACTAAATTGCATTGATTGACGTTTGACTACTATAGATTAAAATTTAATTGTTTCTTTTGTGTCTACCGTTACATGATATTTGGACATAAATAACATCGAGTGTAAAACATTCATGCGTTACTAGATTAAAATGTTAGTTTGCTGTTTGATAGGGAAAGAAATGAATTTTTAAGAAAAAAGAAATACTATCGTAAAAAGAATGTTTTTAGGATCTCAATAATAAAAAAAGTTATTGTATTCCATTTAAAAAAAAAGTTTAAAGTCGCCAGTTTGAAATAATTCGTCCAATTGAAAATCTGATATCACCATCGTGTAGAGAATGTCCTGAAACATATTACTGCCAAATATTTTAAGTAGTACCCATAGCGTGGCTAAAAAAAATAAGGCGCTTACTCTGAAACAGGCAGTATAATGAGCACACATATCTAATGAAATTAGTATGTGTCCATTTTTTATGTTGGCGTTTTTAATTTTCTCTTTAAATTCTAGAGAGTTTTTTATCCAAAAAGGTTTCTTTCCTAGAATGTTTGCTAGGAATGTTGATAAACAATATGTGGGAAAAAATTAAGAAATCAAGTTTATTGAAGGTGTAAATTTCTGTTTAAACACAACGTACTTTAAATTTAAGAAAAATTATTATACTTACAATGTGTCCCAAATTCGCTTCTCTATAAAGGGATCTCGGCTTCTGTTATACTTACGGCAAAGGTTAAATGGGGAAAGTTTTAGAGGAAGCTTAGAGCATTCGATATCCGGTTTCAGATTTACGATCGGTCAATTGGTTTTGAAAATATCGGCGAAAAACCGAAAATGGCGGATTTCGTTTTACGCCAGTAAATCCGAAATGGTTAATTTGACAGCTGTCACAATGTGAGATTATTCGGACACTTTTTTAAGGCGAATAAGATGGCGTGTATGACATGTCACAATCGTCTTTTGTTATCCCACAATCTGCCTCAACTTTCATTTTTCTTATTCCCGCCATATTGGATTTTTCGATTTTTTGAAAGAACGCAATATTTCCAGTTTAGTGATGTCTCACAACTGCATAAAAGATTAGAGTTTCATCGAAATATCACACTTTCTAAAGTTAGGTCTTATTTATTATTATTAGTAGGACATGATTTATTTGTCAGTAAAATTGGGTTTCATTTTTTCCATATAAGGTGGCTCTGACTTTGACGTTAAATAATTCAAAGTAGTGTTTTCATAAGTAGTACGCTTTTCTGTCATTAAAATCATAAATGTGACACACGAACTGTAAAAGCCTGTTGAAAATGGCCGGTATTCCCTATTCAAATTCAAATTAAATTACTCGCTGCTGCTTGCACGTTGAATGAGCGTGTCATACGAGAGGCGATTGAAATTGAGAAGAGACCTTTGGCACTTAACACGAGAGATGATACTTCGAGAATATCTTCTATTTAGATTATCATAAAAAAAAACGGGATACATCTTTACAAGGAACTAACACTGGCGAGAGTTTCGACGACCAACCAATTACAAATAATATTCCAAATGTCTACTTACAACGGACTCATCACACGCAGTAAAACGCGCATCGACACAGCAAAAATTAGAAACTTGACAAAATCATGTGTTCGAGTTTTGGATCGCTCTATATTCAATTGGTGCAATAATACAGAAATAGCACTTTCTCGTAAGACTGTACCACTGTCAAAACGTTATACCTGGAAACAATTATTGTTAGGTTGTTCTGCCTAGGGTATACAGAACGTTGAAATGAGACTAATTTTCGTGTACAAGTGACCATAATTTTTGGAAGCCCAGCTCCTATGAAACGTGTAATCATTTACCGCAACGCATATGATAGTACACCAATACTGAACATATAACCTCCAATTCTGTTCTGCCTTTTCGTCGCATATTTAAACTGGACAATATTTTCTCTTATATAAAATAGTCTTCTTCAAGACTATACATTTTTATTGATTAATTACAAGGTACGTAGATAAATCTTAAATTATAAATTCATAATAGGAAAAACGTTGTCTAAATTCACGAATAAAGTTATAATTATTTATTAACAGCAGGGTGCGTTTTTTTTTCATTTTAAGCGTTGGCATCTCGGAACTACAAGAGATAGAGATTTGGTTAAATGGGGAAAGAGTTGCAGTTTTATGAACCTACATTAACGACACTTTCAGTTGTTGGAAAAGGTTCACGGCTTACTAGATATTTCAAAAAAACTAAAATTTTGCATTTTATTTTATTCTAAATAACTCTGTTATTATCGATTTGAGAAAAAAATGGAGAAGAAAAAATGGTAGTGTTTTTTATGCTTTATCTACTAGCGTCGCTACTTTTGTTTCTATCTCTTGTTACTCCAAAGTTATGATATAAAGCTGGTTTTTTGAATGAAAGGTATAGTAGGCTGTGATGTATTTATTTTAAAAAATAACAAAGTTATAACGATTTTATTATTGATTTACAGTTTCCCATGGAAAATATGAATTAAGTATTATGGGTTTCGGCAGTTTTACACGCTAGCCATAATAAATACAGTATTTTTTTCATTTCAAACTTTGATGAGCGAAAACAAGTTTAGTGATTTTTCTTTTAAATGTAGAATCGTTATTATTATTATTACAAATGACACGAATAAAAATTTCAGACATTTTAATGCGTAACTTGTTGTACATACTAATTTCCTGCTCGCTTGAGTTAGAACAAACTTAGATTTTTTTAAGTAGCAGTAATAGTTGGCTTTGACAAGAACAAGTTTTTCTCTTTATAACGATATAAGGTTTGCTACATTTACTTCGATGAATAAACACGATACAGGAATTTTCGTATTATTGAGAGTGCCATGAAAAAAAAATAAACAGCGTACTGGTGCTCATTGTCTTAGTTGAAATTTGGCAGTTTTGTAACTTGGTAAATTAAATTAAAGATGTTTTCTCATCGCGACAAACTTAATATGTTGGCATGTTTTATAGGGTGTAATAAAAATAGTATTCTTGCTGACGAACGGTACCAACAATTGTATGAAAACCATCATCAACCATCTCTACCGACTTCAACAATTGATACAGATATCTGAGGCAGTTTGGTTGATTTTCGAAACAAAAGAGGGATGAAACCATCATTAACGAGGATATCCAAATAAATGTATTGGCCTACGTTAATCAGAATCCGTGTACTTCGACCCGACAAATTTCAGCTGAAGTTGGTGTGTTGCAAATCACAATCATGAGAGTTTTGTAGAAACACAAATTTCACGCATATCACCTTTCAGTAGGATAGACACTGTATCCAGGAGACCAACCTGCAAGAATTGTGTTTAGTAACTGGTACATTACCAAATTTACTAACTTTGGTATGTTCAATAGGTGCAGTGAACATTTGTGGATGCAGGAAACATCCTACGATACTTCATGAAAGACGACCTCAAAGAAAATTTGGATTCAATGTTTGGTGCGGAATTATTGGATCGCGAATTCTTGGACCTTTCGTTTACGACGAAAATTTGACAGGCCAGCGTTATACAAAATGAATTTCAAGATATGTTGGATACCTTAGATTTGGAAACAAGACGTAACTTACGTTGATTTTAACGCGACGGTGTTCTACCGCACAATCAACTGCAGGTGAGAGAGTACCTGAACCAACTGTTTTCAAATTCTTGGATAGGTAGGAACGTGCCGGTCCCTTGGGCACCAAGGTCGCCAAATCTTTCACTTTTAGATTTTTTTCTTTTTGGTACTCTAAAAGATTTGGTTTATCTGCGAACTTATGCGGCAAAACAAGAACTACGTGATGCTGTGATGCATGTCTTTCGCAATTTAGATGGTAGGAAAATACAGAAAGCTGTAAATTCCATTGTGAAAAGATGCCGCTTGTTTCTTTGCGTTCTTGTTCTATTTGAGACCCTAATTTTTACGTGAACTCTTATTATAAACTCAGTAATTAACTTAACCGGATAAAAATGTTTTTCCATGATACATTCTGTTTTTGCTACCCTCAATAACACAATAGTCATGTATCGTTATAAAGAGAAAAATTTGTTCTTTTTAAAAATGTCAAAGCCAACTATTACTGCTGCTTAAAAAAAATTTCAGTTTGTTCTAACTCAAGCAAGCAGGAAATTAGTATGTACAACATGTTATGCATTAAAATGTCTAACATTTTTATTCGTATTATTTTGTTATATTCCTAATAATAACGATTCTACATTTAAAAGAAAAATCACCAAACTTGTTTTCGCTCATTAAAGTTTGAAATGAAAAAAAAAAACTGTACTTATTATGGCAAGGGCGCAAAACTGCCAAAACCATAATAATTAATTCATTTTTTCCATGGCCAACTGTAAATCAATAATATTATTTTATTAATCATTATTATTTTTGAAAATAAATACATCATGTCTGATATCGTTACGAAGTTTGAAAAATGCGCATTTGATAAAGGCACAGCCTTTATTTAAAAAAACAATCTTTACATCCAGGGCTCCCGCAAGGCTGAGGGGTGCCCGCGTGCGGGACATTATTTTGGCGCCCTTTATTAATGTACGAAATCCAGTTATAAAAAAAATATTTTTTTTTATTTTATAATAAAACAACAGAAATTTTCTTTAATTTAATTTTTATTGGAAATAATAATTAATAAATTATTAATTAATAACAAAAAAAAGACATCTTTAATCCGTCACTTAAAACTACAACTTTTATTAGGTTAAATAGGTGTTTTTCTTGATTTAACGGCAGCAAATTCTTTGATTACTTCATCAAAATCGATATTGTCAACCATCTCCTGCTCTATAGTTAATATTGCTAACCCAGATAGTTTCTCTTGATGCATAGTTGATCGAAGAAAATTTTTTATTATTTTTAATTTTGAAAATGACCTCTCCCCAGAAGCCCCAGATACTGGTAAAGTTAAGAGTATTCTTAAGGAAATTGTAACATTTGGCAGAGATGAGGTTAAATTGTGTTCAAATATATATTGCAATATATTCAGAGGATTTGAAGAATGAGGAATTGAAAATAACTTTAAAGGTTTAACCTCATTAAACAAAACATCTGCCTCAATATCAGCCTCCATCTTTACCGCATAAGTAAGCTTCTGTTATAGAGCTTGGCGGTTGTTTAGGAGATCATCGTCACATAATGTAAAAATATTACTAAACAAACCAAAAACATTGTCATAATTAGAGATCAGATCAAATCTACTATTTAAAGAACTTAGTATTTGATCAATTATTCTTAAAAAAAATTAACTTTATACGCGGTTTTGGCATTTTGAGGTGCTTCATCCCTATGTTCATAATCAAAAAACTTTGGTTTATATTTTCGTCTAGTAGTATTGATTGCGGGAAAATCTTGCTCTATCTCAAGATCGGCGGCTAATTTTGCTGCTTGAGCAATTATTTCCTCAAAGAAATTATCATTTCTATAATCTTTGAAATGATGGACTAAATTCTTTAGATAGTTTTGACATACTTTAATGTCAATTGTTACACTTTGCATCATTTTGTTTACAATATTAATCGGAAATAAAACATCATACCAAATAATTACACTACAAATAAATTTAAATGATTGAATATTTAATAGTAAAGAACTTTCTATGTTAAAAGTATCGTTATCCGCTATTTCTAGAAGACTCTCACAAATTTTAATTAAATGAAATTTTAATGGCTTTATAGCATCTACCCTACTTGACCATCTAGTATCACTTAGGGGTTTTAGATTTAATTCAGGAACATTTTCTTTAATAATATCCCATCTTTTTGTGGAGGAAGAGAAAAAAACGTAGAGTTCTTGTACTATATTAAAAAAGTTGACTGTTCCATTTGATACTTTAGCAGCATCATTTACTGCTAAATTTAAGCTATGTGCACCGCATGGCACAAGAAAAGCTCGAGGATTAGCGTCCAGTATACGTTTTTGTAAGCCAATATGATTTCCACGCATATTGGCACCGTTATCATACACTTGACCTCTCATGTCTTTAATATCTAAATTTAAATTTCGTAAAAGTTCAACTACAAAATTAAATAGTCCTTCTCCTGTAGAATCGAATATTGGACTAAAAGCTAAAAAACTCTCTTGTATTTGAACTTTTTTACAATCATGATTTAACACCACATAACGCAAAACAAGGCTTATTTGTTCTGTGTGACTTGTATCTGGCGTACAGTCCATAATTATTGAATAATATTTGGAACTGCGTACCATATTTAAAATATTATTTTTTACTTTAGAAGACATTAATTCTACAATTTCGTTTTGAATTTGATAGCCTAAATAATGAGTTTTTTTAAAGAATTTTCCTAGGAGTTTTGCACTCAGCTAAGATGTTCTTTCATCACAGGGTCAAATGAGGAAATCATCTCGACAGCCTTAAGAAAATTTCCGTTATCATGTTGAAAAAGTATTTTAGAAGAACCCTGAAATGCTAGACATTGTTGGGACAAAAATTTTACGACTGCAACAATTCTTTCCAGAAGATCACGCCAATTTTTTTTTTCGGTTTCTAAAACCCGTAAATGATGATCGTTTACAGTAGTAGATAATTTTAACATTTTTTTCAAACTCATCCATGTATTTATATGAACATTATGTACAATGGATGTTTCATGTTTTTTTATAGCCAACGATGAGTGTTGCCAATCAGAAAAACCCTTTGAATCAGAAAAAGTATTGATAGTTTTACCGAAAACCTTACAACAAAAGCAAAATATAGAGTTTTTTGAAACTGCCAAATTCTCTCTGTTGTTTTACCTTTCTCCAGTTTTCTGACAAAGTACGTGAAAATTTTCTTTTGTCTTGATTTGTAGGAAATTGATAATTGCGTCCTATCAAAGGAGGTCCTCACTCAACCAACCTTCTGACTTCCTCGTTGTTAATGGTTCTAGGCCACAGACCAGGATCCTCTGATAGAAGAATGGTACTTGTCATCTCAGGGCCCATTTCAGTCAAGGTTTCGGTTTCAGCTTCACTTGCAGCCTCTATTGTTGAGCCGGTGGGTTCGACCGATTCTACGTTTTCACTGAGAGTTGATGTACTCGTAGATGGTTCAAGTGCAGGAACAGATGAAGCCGCGACCGCTTCAGAACATTGACTCTCTAAAGCGTCTGTTTCTGCATTGGAAACTGGTTAGAATCTTTAGAAAGTCTCATAATGTGTCCTAATAATTATTTTCCCGTGTTTAGTGCACCAGATTTTATTTAAAGTAGTAGTTTAATTTAAAAATATTATTTATGTATATTACATACAAATGTTGATAAAACTATTAATTTCATCTCTAAGTGTTTAATAATAATTGGGTCGGGTGAATAAAAACAAGTGAACGCTTTTACCCGTCAATCCGAAAGTTAACAAACTAAATGTGGCCACTAAGTATTTGCTTGAAACTTGACAAGTAAAGACATTTACTTATTTTTATTCCACAGTTCGACGTCAACCATAGCGAAGCGAATACGAGCAGCAGTAGAACGGTCACTGGAAACACACCGACCTTAAAGCGGTAAGTCAAGCGACCTAAGTTTCCGAGAACTAAAACCCGAGCGAGCAGTTGAGAACCGAAAGGCGACAAACAGCAAACTAGTTGAATTTTTAATTCTCTCCTTATTTTTATTCACCCTGTGCATTATTATTTAAAAGTATTAAAAAAAATTTTTTTTGCCAAACCTTCAGTTTGGCGCGCCCCTTTGGGGTGGCGCCTGTGTGCGTTACATGCGTTGCACGCCTGGTTACGGGGGGCCTGTTTATATCATAACTTTGACGTAACAAGAGATAGAAACAAAAGTGGCGGCGCCAGTAGATAAAGCATAACTACCATTTTTTCCTTTACATTTTTTTTCTCAAATCGATAATAACAGAGTTATTTAGAATTAAATAAAACGCAACAGTTTAGTTTTTTTCAATATCTAGTAAACCATGAACTTTTTACAACAACCGAAAGTGTCGTTCCGCATTTAACCGAATCTCTATCTCTTGTAGTTTCTGAGATGCCGATGCTTAAAACGAAAAAAAACTCACCCTGCATATATGTAAGCTTTTAATAAATAATTATCTTTATTCGTGAATTTAGACAACGTTTTTCCTATTATGAATTTGTAATTCAAAATTTATCTACGTACCTTGTAATTATTCGATAAAACTGTATAGTTTTGAAAAAGGCTTTATTGTATAAGGTGGAAATGAAGAGAAAATATTGTGCAGTTTATATATGAGACGAAAAGGCAGGACAGGATTAAATTGGAGGTTATGTTCAATATTGGTGTTTCATATGCCTTGCTGCAAATGGTTACTAACGACACGTTTCATAGGAGTCGCGCTTGCTTTCTTTGTTGATCGAATTGTACATACTGTGCGATCAACATAGAAAGGGGGTGCCCCTCCTATGAAACATGTCGTTAGTAACCATTTACCGCAACATATGTGATAGTGAGGTCATACTAAATATAATTTCAAAATTGACATTTGATTGTTAATGTTTAGGAGTGCCCAAATTATTCGACATTACACAAAAAACAAAAAAGCAACTCGAAACATGATTTAATTTGTTTTACAAATTGTTAGTAACAATTAACTAGGTAACACTACAACTGTGTTATGTTTAGTATTGGTATACTATCATATGTGTTACGACAAATGGTTACCAATGACATGTCTCATAGGAGCGGCACCCCCTTTCTTTGTTGATCACATAGTATTTGACTTACCGTATCAAAGCACAAAACGTCCCAAACACGTCTCTGCATCAAAAATACTTAAAACAGCTGTTAAATAGCGGAGGTATGGTTAAGATTTCCACCACTCCTACAACACTGAAGTTAGATACGTATAAGTTCAAGGGCGATGAGTAATGGAATTTCATGAACAACATTGCTACTAAACGAAATTATTTTGGCGTTTTTTTTTTAAATCAATGCTTATTCTCAGGCAAGGATGTTTATTACTGGGACATTCACCCTACTTTCAATTTCACAAATAATCCGGTGGTGTTTCCAACTCTTACAAATGAAAAGCTCAGACGAAGATATAGGTACCGTAGAGAGGTTTGAAGATTGCATCAGGTATTGATATATTTTTGTTAATATTTTTATGATTCTATTTTGTATTCAAATTTATAGTCATATGTTAGTATTCAAATAAGCGCGCGAGAATTGTTATATCTGAAATGAATCAAGGAATGCATATGTCAAAAAGGAGAATTAAATGTCATCCATAATTGTGTGAATGTACAAAAGGGATTTATAAAAGGTCCTTTGGTATGTTATAACTGGAAATACTGTGCGATTATTGTATAATTTCAGAACAACACACCACTCCTATGAGACGCCTCTGGTCAATAATTATAACAAACTTTGACCTTGAGGAAAATGAAAATGTCAAAAACATGTGATCGGTAAACAAGATTAGTTATGAATAAAGGTTATCTCATAATCATTTAACCTTTATCATTATTTATGATTCTTTTAAAAGAAACTTTTACAAAATTTAGTTTTAGAATTAAATACGATAAAATGAGTTACGTTAGTGATCTATCACAATCACAAGAATATCTTAGCTTTAGAAGTAGTGTGCCATTACGAAGAATTATTGTTGATACAAATAATTCAAAAATTGGATGGAGAGTTTTTGATTGTGGTCCAAAAAGTGTACGTTGTCCATTGATGTGCCTTCCACCAGTTTCAGGAACAGCCGATGTATTCTTCAAACAAGCCCTTGCTTTATCCGCTAAAGGTGTGAGAGTTATAGCAGCTGAAGCTCCCGTTTATTGGAATATTAAAGAGTGGTGTGAAGGTTTCAAAAAATTACTTGATTATTTGGAAATAGATCGTGTACATATCTTTGGAGCATCGTTAGGTAAATGTATAAAAATAAATTTCAGTTTTATTATGTATACCTTTTTAGGTGGATATTTAGCTCAAAAATTTGCGGAGTATTGTTATCTATGTCCACGAGTAGCTTCTTTAATTCTTTGTAACACCTTTACAGATACAAGTGTTTTTAATAACCATGAATCGGCCGCTTTATTTTGGATTTTGCCTGGACTTGTACTTAAGCGTATGGTTATGGGGAATTTTAGTTCTGGAAAAGTTGATCCAGATATGGTAGATGCAATTGATTTTATGGTTGAAAGGGTAAGTGGATGTTATAATTTTATGTTTAATAATATTTCTTTATTTAGTTGGAAAGTTTACCTCAAGCAGAATTGGCAAGTAGACTTACGTTAAATTGTGTTAGAGGTTATGTTGAAGCTCACAAATTAGCTGGTGTACCAGTAACAATTTTAGACGTTTTTGATGAATATGCATTATCAAATTCGGTACGAGAGGAATTATATAAATGTTATCCCTTAGCAAAATTAGCACATCTAAAATCGGGTGGAAATTTCCCATATTTAAGTCGATGTTCTGAAGTTAATTTGCATCTATTAGTAAGTGTATAATTTCGTTAACGTTTGTTGAATAATTTTTTCTAGATACATTTAAGACAATTTGAGGGCTCTCTATTTTCTGCCTCTGATCGTACTTTACATGAAAAAGCAAAGTCTTCCATTCAATGATTGCTTTAAGTGCAATATTTACCATATGTATTGTATTGTAGTCCTACAGCCAAGACTCGAATTGTAGTTTTAAGACTAAAATCCAAAGAAACTTTTATATGTACAATTTTTATAATACTATTATAAATATTATATAGTAATGAACATGGATGTGATAAATGTATAAAAGTTAATACCTATCTAAGTTAAAAGAATCGTTTCTAGTAAATATTTTATACTTTAAAATTTTGTATTGTAAAATATACATGTCATTTTAATAGTACTTTCCGAATGTTTGAATTAGTATATGTATTTTCTCCAGTCCGGTAGACCTCTAAAATAGATTTTGTTGAATTGGAATTAACTTAATTTTACTTACAATTTTGGAATCTCTTGTAAATTCATCGGATTATTTGCCTGATTGTCTTCTTTTTTTTCTCCGTATTTTCTTATTAGCCATTGTTGAGTTGGTTTTAGTAGACGCAGTGGGTCTCGAGCGTGATTTGTATTGCGTTTTTTTAAAACTTCCGGTACTTTGTTTTGTACATTTATCATTTGTAGTTTGTTTTGTATGAAAGCATCATCTTGATTTTGAAATTCTTTTATTAATTTGTTTGCTCGAAAAGCTCTGAAAAAGGTAAAATTATATACTACGATAATCAAGAAACAAAACTGTTGTAAATAGGTTAATACAAATATATTGGCTTAATTTGATTTGATAAAAGCTTTAGTGCGCATTCTTTTGCAAAAAAGTTATACAGGATGTTGAAACATCACTGAAATTTACAGCTATAACTCCTTGCAGAATATTAAGCAGTTTTTGTATACAAATGTTTACTTTGGGAAGTTGGGTACTCTTCTAAAAAGAGCTGAATAACATTTTTTTTTCAAAACAAAAAAGAATAATACTGTGACAAGACAGTAGTTTATGAAGGATACATACCCATTATGCCATTCCCTAATGGGTTAGACAGATTCATTTACCATGAACATTTTTTTTTCCATATCTTTGCATACCTCTTTTGTAACCACAAGATTAATGCACTGATTTTAATATGCCCTTTTCTTCCCAAAACTCTGGGTTAAGCAAGGATAATGTTAATTTCGGGATTACAAAATATTGGTATAAACATTTGCCATTATATCACAAATAGCCACATATTTCTTATTCTACGGATTAAAATAATTCTATCTAAACCCAACATTATGCAATGAACTTGTCTTTCTTTTCTAACCACGCTTTCTACTGCATTCAACCACCCTTTCGAGATCTGTTACATCCAGTCGTCCGCTAACTTTTCCTACATATAGCTGCTTCGTTAATCTTTCCTCATTCATTATTTCAATGTGACCTAACCAACAAAGCGTACTTCTTTAATGCAGATCAACCATCGTCAACCTCATTCATCTAATGCTTCTCATTTTATCACATACTCTTTCCAAAAATCTTACACATTTTCTTATATATACAGTTTATATACTGCCAATCACTTTTTCTTCTGCATTGACACGCCGCTCAATTTCACCATCCATTGTCTCATCTGCAGTGCACATTCTACCAAAATACACTCATCAACTTCTAGGGAAACAAGCTACTGTCTTTTTCGTATTCACAACTGAACACTACCTTGGTTCTGCCCATAGATTCATACTCCCACAGACCAAGCTTCTTTACCATTGTTTGTAGCACACTCTCATTTATTCTTGGTTGAACTTGGTCAGCATACACTAGAACTTGTGTATTCACATCACTAACCATGAAAAAATTTGCACTAGTAAGTGCTTGTGTAACACATTTAGTTACTCCATACTGACTTTAATTATCGCACATCGTCTACTTCTTTACTCGGTTATACGTTTTCTACACGTCTACAAGTGCACAATGTAACTTCCATGTAAACACTTTTCAATCATTTGCTGGAGAGCAACCATCTGATTCGCGCATCCCCTTCATGGTACTAAACCACCTTCAACACGTACTCTGTTAATCAAATTCTTCCAATTACCAGATACACCTAACAAACTTATTCCTCTGTAGTTTTTACAATTACTCTTTCTGCCTACATTTGGAATAATAGTTGCACTTTTCTAATAGGTATACTTTACCACGCTTAATACACGTATTAACCCATTAAACGCCGAATATTGAAATGTTTAGTCCTTTTTTTCATATAACCCAGTCTCAGTAATATAAGAATATATGTTTGCAGTTAAAAAAATATATTTTGTGTGTTTGCATTAGGACAAAACGTCTCGTGTACGAAACGTTGACGAAAACCCTTATAAGTTGATAAAACTAAAACTTTTACGATTTTATTACAAAAGTTGCAAAATAATTAACAAATATTGAAAGAGTAAAAGAATTGAATCTTATTTGGTATGAACATTGTCAAAACGCTCCGAACGTAAATGAACCTGTCATTTTTTTCCATAAAAACAGTGCCATTGTGGCAGACTCTGCATCTTCGGTTTTCTTCATGTTTTATAATGCAACATTATCGTATCGAATTTCTAGAGGAAGACTGAACTTTGCTGGTCGACCTAAGCCTGTGTTTCTCGAACAACACAGTTCATCTGGAACAGATACTTTAGCTTCGACACCCATCAAACCCCTTGCCACATATGAACAGAAGTTTAGTTGCGACATCTTCTTTTCATTGCAGACTAGCGTACGTATTTTCCTAGCATTAACTAAAGCATTTCGAATTAAATTAGTAAAAAGGGGCCACCACCACTTTTTATCACGAACTCTTATGCGATAGTTCAACGCCACCCCTGATGGCCTTGTAATCTGCATTGGTTGCTCAATGACAATATCATTCTTCTCAGTTCTGCTGTATTGTTTCACTTTTAATATAGGTTCGACAATTCCAATATTCGTTGCAATGGTCATAGTAGAATTACCGTTCCATCGTACTAAAGTTACACCCAATTGTGAAACTAAATGCAGTCTCATAATAACTTCTTTCTCTTTTGGCTATTTATTTACTTGCTTGTAAAGGGCAGGCAGGTACTCGATTATCTCGAATTGTTCCAGTACCAAAAAATCCTTTTTCTTTTAAACTATTTAGAAGGGGAAATCCCGTAAAAAAGTTATCAACATAAATTTTGTGGGCCGTTGGTGTCTTTACAACTGACAGCAAATTTAGGACAATTTGAGCTCTTAGCCCCAACCCTAAATCAACAATTCTTGTATTCTTATCGCCACACACAGCAAAAAGCTGACAATCGGTCGACAGTCATGTAGAATACGTTGGTGCTAGAAATATCTGCAAAAGTGTCATCACTAGAACTAAAAAGTTGTTCAAACAACGAAAATGCAATGAACTAGTTACATCTCCTTTAGGCAACTTTTCTTCATACGCTATGAAACCAATTCATTTTCGGTACAAGCTCTTGGAATCGATCATCAGTAGGCTTGACATCAATAAGGCGACTGGCCCAGACGGTATCCCAGCTATTGTCTTAAAGAAATGTTCCCCGAACTAGTACCAGTCCTATCTAAGCTCTATACGATCTCTATGTCTTCAGAATTCCTTCACCATGGAAGTTAGCAAATGTTCAACCTATTCCCAAAAAGGCGATAAGACCGATCCTCAAACTACTGACCAATTGCCATCACTTCCATTTTGTCTAAAATCATGGCAAAAGCCATCAATCAGCAACTGCTCACGTTCCTTGAAACTAACAAACTCCTTAGTGACCAATATGGGTTTAGGCAAAGTCATTCAACAGGTGATCTTCTTTCATATGTGACCCAAGTTGGAGCAATACAGTAGAGCAGTCCGGTGAAACAGTTGTAGTCGCTTTAGGCATTTGACCAAGTTTAGCATAAGTGTTTACTTGCCAAATTCACCTCGTTTGGATTAAATGATACGCTCATCAACTGGGTTTCTAGTTTCCTTGATAAAAGACGAATACGGGTCGTAGTTGATGGCTTTTTTCAAAACAAGTCAGCATTAACGCGGGCGTACCACAGGGATCCGTTATAGCGCCTACACTTACTCTGCTGTACATAAATGACTTTATTTCTTCAACAACCAACCCCATCCATTGCTTTGCTGACGATAGCACTATTCACTGTAGTTCATCTCAGTCTACTCATAGTGATAATCCACCTTCTATGTCAAATCAAGAAATTAAAGCTGAAATGGCAAATTCAATCAACAAAGGCATCCAACGTATTCTCGAATGGGGAAGCAATAATCTTGTTAAATTTAATGCTAACGAAACTCAGTGTTGCCTTGTGTCCGCAAAAAAGATCGATCATTTCCTGTTGCAACTATGAATGTCTCAGTTCTTAAGTTTTCATACTCTATTGCTCTGTTGGGTATGACTGTATTTTCAAATCTGTCATGGGTTGGCCATCTTCTGTCAGCTACCAAAACAGCTGCTCGTAAAATAGGCTTTTGTACAGATCTAAGCAGTACTTTACCTCTCGACAACTCCTTCTGCTGTATAAGGCCCAAATTAGGCTTCATCTGGAATGCAATTCTCACCTCTGGGTTAGTGCTTCCAATACGCTCTCGATATCGTTGATCGTATTCAAAAGAGAGCGATTAGGCTTATAAATGTCCGTCCTTAACTTCTCACATACAGTCCCTTGAGCATAGAAGGATGGTTTCAGTTCTTTCTTTGTATTATTGTTATTACAACGGCTATTGTGCTACTGAATTATATTCTTTGATACCATCTCGGCTATCTTTGCGAGAAACACTCGGTTCGATCATTCGCATCATCAGTATGCAGTACAAATCTCCACTTGTCGTGCCAAACGGGCGAAATCCACAGTTTTCTACACGGCTTCTAAACTCTGGAATGATCTCCCTAGTTCCTGCTTTCCTCTCACTTATGATATGAGAAAATTTAAGGTAGCTGTTCATAGGCATCTATTGGCAATTTATTATCCATCCTCCTAAGTGTTCCTGAGTGCTTTAGCACGATAGCCTGTTCAGGTCCACAATCATAAAAAACCCTAATCTTTGATTTTCACAAAAATTTTGAAACAAAGGTTGTCAAGGTTGCTGATTACGAGATTTATATTAAAAATTGTGTAATCAAAATGGCGGATTCAATATGGCGGGTCGAAACATATAAATTCTAACAATAGAAAGAAATGCATCTAAAAACTCGAAAAAAAATATAATTTAAAAACGCTTAATTCTAAATTTAATATAAATTGTGATACAGAGCGTTCAAAATTGTAATACAGAATGCCCAAAACCCATAGTAAATGTAATAATAGTGATAGTTATAGTAGAATCTCTCATTCTTTAATTTTAAGCATCTACCATTTCCTAAAACACATACTTAACAAAGGCGATCTGAAAAATATAAAATAATGGAATAAGTTGCATATTTTCTGAAATTACTTTCTTAATGATTAAAAAAACTTATAAAATACAATACACAAAATCATTCAGAGTCGCATTCTGTATCTTCTAAATCTGACTCCATCTAAAGATCAAGGTCGAATTTATCTTGACAATCAGATTCCACAGCAGATGTAGAGCTTCTGCATCTAATAAGGATACTTTTTTTTTCGGGAGCGTTCTAATCCTGGATACGCATGGATCTGATGTTACAAGTAATTCAGTTAAAAAAGACCTTCTATTGTTTTCTCCCTTGAGTGTTTTCTGGAAAAATCTTCTCGATATCTTTTGATGTCTTTATTTCTAGCTTCCTGTGCTTCCTCAGAAAGTTGCCCAATAGAAAGCAATGCTTCATAAATTACTTGGGGTCCATGGATAAGAATTTTGTGCAACGTTGTGGGCATATAATACCATGGGCCAAGCCTAACAAATATTTTGGTGGTTTCAAGAGTGTCCTCACTGAATTCGGTAGATTCAATTTCATAGCCGCTCGACAATGTTTGTAGAATTATATGAAATCGTTTTATTAGACGCTCATCAACTCCAGCAATTTCGGAAGAGGTGGTCCAATGTTCCAAAGTTTTGTTTGGGACGATCTACTGTAATCCCATACGAACACTAAATTGTTCCTGGATTATTTGCTTTTTTTGTTCTACTGAATCTTTATTTTCTTTGGACTGTGCTTGCCATTTGTTTATCGTCTACTTATACGACAAATGTAAGCATGTTTCAAAAAAGCGAATCCACGCGTGAAGAGTTGACAATCCAAATCTGATATTTTCGGTTTTTATTCTTTTTTGCAGTACTTGATCTAAATAATTAAATTCCTTGCTCCACACAAGTAGCAGCGTTGAGATGAAGTCTCGGTTCCATCAATCATGGTCAGTATCATCGTGTACCTAATAATTATTTTTTTCTCATCTGCCTTAATGTGCGACTTGAGGAATTTTATTTGATGTTCAATATTTCACTTCGCTTTTCGTTGTTTGTGTGTCTTCACGAATGTATTGTAACTTCAGAGGTCTGTAAAATCGTGGTGATGAGGGACTTGGATTCTTCCAAACGACTATGGTCTTTTCGGTGTCATTAACACAGACCATTTGCAATGGCACCACACTCGTAAAAAATATTATGGCATCTGATAGATTTTCCCCACTAAATGTTTGTTTATATTCAGCATGACCTGAACTGCCGTCCCAGCCCCATTTGCAAATGAGTTCCATCTAACTGTTGAATTTGGTGTTGTTCAAGAGACAGTATACAGGGTGAATCTTATCTAATCCGCCAAAATTAAAGGAGTACTAGAACTCATCATTCTAAGCAAAAAAGTTCATATGTACATGGGTCCGGAAATGCTTCGTTTCCGAGATACAAGGTGTCAAAGTTGAAAAAAGAAATCGCGATTTCATCAATATCTTTCGACAGTTTCGAAATAATTTCATGAAATTTCGTATACAGGGTTTTTTGGGACAGTTGTTTGAACAGTTGTTAGCAAAAGAACATGTTTACTTTTAATATTATTTTTCTTTGTTTTTCTTTTTTAATGTTGGATATTTTAGTGCTCCTTATAAAAGTTAGTTTTAAATAAATAAACATTGTGAGCTTTAAATGCGTTTTTCTCAGAAAGGGTTGCTCCTAGCGACATCACTAAAATATACCTTTTTTTAGCAGAAAAGAGAGGAGAATCGATTTTTCTAAGCCAAAATGACATACAGTGTAGCACAAAACAATTGCAACGATTTAATGGGGTCGAAATGGTTGCCGCTGGCGCCCTCTAGAAACCACAATTAAGTGGACCACAAATCTGAATTTGTCATCTCAAAAAACCACCGTATGCGAAATTTCATGAAATTATTTCGAAACAGTCGAAAGAAAACGCGATTTCTTTTTTCAACTTTGACACCCTGTATCTCGGAAACGAAGCATTTCCGGACCCATGTACATATGAACTTTTTTGCTTAGAATGATGAGTTCTAGTACACCTTTAATTTTGGCGGATTAGATAAGATTCACCCTGTATACCATATAACTAATATTAATTTCCTAAATAAGCATTTTCATGATATATGGTGCCATGTCCAACTTTTGGTCCAGAAAATACGAGACAAGCAAGATACGTGCAGTATTTTTACATTTGTTCGAGTTACTTTAGGTTATTGATAAAATGTATAAAATAAAAAGCATTTTTTAATAAAAAAATTTTTACATACGTAAAGGAGTAGACTATATCCTACATAAATAGCTTGAATAACTTGTTTAGGACTGCAAAATTTTGAAATATGCAAAGAGCACTTTAATATTTTTCAATAATAGAAATACACTCGAAGAATGCCGACTTCCAACTGAACTAAGGAAAAGACGACGGGAGCTACAGTGTTCTTCTTAAGTAGATAGATGCATTATTTATTACCCTACCCACTTTGAGGGTCAGCAGTTCTAAAATCTAAAGTTCATATTTACAGGTTTTGACCGGGATTTTCCTATTTGGCCCCAGTGTATGATTCAAATTTATATAAATAACCACTAAACCACTAAACACCAAATGTTTAATCGGAATCTCACCGGGTTGCCTCTAATGAACATCTTTGCCGAGTGTCGACCAAAATAAGAGACCATTTCTTCGTCAATTGACAAGTCATCACTGCATATTCCAAATTGTAAAAATCTTTCGTTCATAATACCAAATATTGAGCGTAACTTAGCGAATTTATCATTTTTGTCTAAAGCGTCATTATCAGACATATGTAATGTCATTTTCATTTCGCGAAAGCGGTTGCTTGACATGGTCTTTCTCACTAGTGGAACTCTTTTATCTTCATCGGGAGTCCAATATAAATTCGTTTGAGGTAGTGTGTGGTACCCTGAATAAGAATTACCAAAAATTTTCAGATCAACCACGTTACATTCATTAGATATAGGCTGTGAAGTATACGTCGGTTTCAATTCGAATTTTTGATAATTGTGGCTGTCTGCCGGTATTGGTTCAAAAAAAATTTGCAACTTAACTTTGACAAAAAAAAATTTTTTTAATTTTATGAAAGGGCAGGGAATGGCGCCCCCTGAGGATTTTTATTAACTTCATAATTATTAATTAATTTTAAAGAATGGGACATGTATTAAATTGAAGAGAAAGCTCAACTTAACAACATTTTATTAAAAAATTAAAATAAAATATAAACATAAAAACGTTATTCAACAAAATAAAATATGCATGATGGCCACCATTACCTCCTTCAAGTAGGGTAATGGCGTCAGGGCCGGTATTTCCTCCTCAGAATATTTACATACAAAAGTCGCATGTAAATAGTCCACTTGTATGGCTTGTACACGATTTATGGGCCCATCCCCCACACAGTGTGCAACATATTCACAGTTCTCTGTTTTTGCCGAACTCACCACAAATAATGCATAGATTTTCATTCATATCTTTATCCGAATCATCATCATCAGAGGAAAATGACGTAGAAAGTTCAGCTACAGCTACTGTCGGTTTACATGTCCTGCTCCGTTTTTCCCTTTGAGAGAATTCTGTCTTGTTTTTTTGTTTTTTTTTCTTCTAACAGGGTTTTTATAGGTGTCGAGGTAAAAATTTCTGAATGTTGCTTTTTTGGGGCTCGTTTGGGGTCTACTTTTTTCGTGCCTTCTGATATTTTGGAAGTGCCAGGTAAAGGCAACAATTCATCAAATGATACTTGTATTTCGTTTACGTAGTTCATTTTCTCTGCGAACCATTGCAAAAGTTTCAATAATGTTGCTATTTACATTTCTTAAAATATTCCCAGGAGGTGTAATCTCATTTTCACGAGGTATTGTAGCGACTGTTTCAGTTTCAAAAGTAATCTGTTTTTCTGAATTTTCTTTATCACAAAATTATTTGTTTCTGTTTTGTGAGTTTTCATTTTTATTTTCTGTGTTATTTATTTGATTGTATACGGTGTGTAAAGTTGCAGCAGGGAGATAATCATCATTTGTGAAAATTTCAGGATCAACTGGAAATATTCGTGGCTTGGCCTTTGATGGCCTTTTCAGGAGTTGCCACTCGACGGAATGCTTTATTAAATGGTTCAGCAATCTCATTTGTTGAAATTTTCTCTCCAATATGGGATCTTAGATAATTACTGCACTCAACGTTGTACGCAGCTTTTAGCGACGAATAAAAGGAAACATCTAAAGGCTGTACGCGATGTGAAGTATGAGGAGGAATGGTCAATATATGAGTTCCATTATCCCGGCAAAATGTATATGCGTTCAAAGTGCGATGAGTACTGTGGTTGTCAATTACAAGCAGCACAGGGTCTTCATTTGAACATTTGACTGAATTTTGAAAGTGCTGAAGCCACTCTATGAATAAATTTTCAGTGATCCAACCATTATCAGAACATGTGTACATTACTCCTGGTGGTCCATTTCGTTTGAGCTGTGGATTCATTCTCTTTCGTGCATAGATAAACATAGGAGCAACATAAAGACCTGCTGCGCTAATACAACACATCACGGTAGTTGTTTTCCCTTTTTCTCCACTTGTTATAAACCCCACTCTCTTTTGTCCTTTTCCTGCAAGTATTTTACCTGGAACCTGTACCGTAGTTATGCCGGTTTCGTCTGCATTAAAAATCTTTGTGGGTGGAAATTAAAATTTTTCTAGCAGTTTGTTTAAATTGGAAAAAAGAATGATACCTCTTCCTTATTAAAAACCGAAATCCGATGAATACTTGTTGCCTCCGGCTTTCTGATTGCAACTGTTGGGTTTCTTTTAAGAAATCCCGTCAGCCAAGCCTTCCTGGTTCTTTCTTATTTTCGGAAAAATTATGTTTTAATTTATTTTTGCCAGCAAATTCAAATGCACATCTGTTTATTTCTTGAGCTGATAAGCCATAAAATAATTTTGACAGCTTAATAACCTGATGGGCCAATGCTTTTTTGTTCTCGACGTTTAAAATTGGATTACGTCCCATCGCGGGACCTGAAGAATTTCGTTTCTTAATTCTAGTTTGAAGTGTACTTCTAGAGATGTTAAATGCCCTCGACACTTCTCGTAGACTTCTTCCATTATTCTGGACAGCATTTAAAGCAGCCTTTAAATCCTCAGCACACTATGCAGCCTTTACTGTCTTTCGTGTATACTTATTTGGCATCTGCAACGAAACAAAAAAATTAAAATGCCCCCTTGCGGGTAATCGCGGCCGGCCGCAATTTCCTCTCTATCGATGGCCGCCATTACCCTATAGGTAGTCATCGCAAATTATCGTAAATTGAAAAACAAAATCAAAAACTAGAGAACGAACATATCAACTGCCATAAACTACAATAAATTTACTATCTACTGGAATAATCAGAGTTTTGAAAAAGCATGAAATACGTACTTTTATAGGTCGTTGAAATTTACACTAAGAACTGCAAAATACAAAATGCGTCATCACAGCTCAACGGTTAGAGTCTGACTGTTCAGTTCGAATCCACACGGCTAGCAGGTTGTATGGAAGGGGTACAAAGAGAGATAGCGTCAGTACTAACTTTTCCAACGCAAAAATTAAGGAGGCCGCAATTACCTCCAGGGCCGCCATTCCCTGCCTTTACCTTACTAACAATAACAATCCCAAATCTTCCTCATCAAGATACCTTGATCTTATTATATATTTCAATACAGGGTTAAAACAAAAATAAGTCACAAAATCAAAACATACAAAGTAGAAACAAACACTAACATTCTCCAGCTCCAAATGAAATCTTCATTTCTTGTTAATACCAAGCACACATAATTTGGATGTAGGTCGTCTATAAATACCATTTTTCGTCTTCTCATCAGTAACTCTAACCTTGTCGTCTTTCCCTGGGAATAATGCTACGACGATACCTTTAAGCCATACATTTCTGCGAGATTGATCGTCTACAACAATTACGACTTCTACATTTTTCTGATCACTATACCACTTTGACCTAGTGCGAAGGATTGGCAAATATTCCTTGATCCATCTTCTACAAAATTTGTTACTAAGGTCCTGGATGTATCGCCACTGCTTTGTGAAGCAGTTTCCATGGGTGATAACATTTTTAAGAACATTCGCATCGGTTGAGTTGTAGTGGGGTCCCAATAAGAAGTGATTTGGAGTCAGAGCTTCTTCTTCTTGACTTTTTAATGAAATATCCGTTAAAGGCCTGTAGTTTACAATATTCTCTATTTCTAAAAGTGTGTAAGACTTCTTCGTGGGGAACTTGTTCGTTCAAGATTGTTTTTAAGCAAGTCTTTACAGAACGTATTAGTCGCTCCCATACTCCACCCATATGTGAGGCAGTTGGCGGGTTAAAATTCTATTTAATGCCTATAACAGAGAGCTTAATATTAATTTTTTTCCTGATTAAATTCGTTAATTGCTGTAAATCCTTTTCAGCGCCTTTAAGATTAGTACTATTATCACTAAATATCTCGGATGGATAACCTCTTCGTGAACACATTCTTTGTATTGTTATTATCGTTGAATCAGTGGTAAGGGAATTTGCTATCTCAATATGTATGGCTCTGACAGTAAGGCAAGTAAATAATGCCCCGTACCGTTTCTCTCTTCGACGCCCAATTTTGACTAAATAGGGACCAAATAATCAACACCACAAAAGGTAAATGGTTTGATATATGGTGTCGTCCTTTGCACGGGCAGATTTCCCATAATTAGAATTTTGGGGACAGATTTAGCATTTTTGCAGTATTGACATTGTCTCGATACTTTATTTACTAAGTTACTTAAACCAATGATCCAATATTTTGATCGCGATTCATGTTTTTTGTCCCTGATGATTAAATTTATTGTGTAATTCTGTAAACTGATTTTTAGACGGTAAAATTACAGGGTTTTTTCAAATCCTGGAAGATCAATATCAACTCTACTCCTCACTCTCATAATACCAGATACATCTAGAAACGGACACAATTTAAACGTTTTACTAGTTTTACTTACAGAGTTATTATTTCTCAATAAATCAATTTCAGTTAAAAATTCTATAGATTGTATGGCTCTCCACCATAATTATTCAGCATTTATAATTTCTTTAGTATGCATATACTTACTTTCTATATAACGTTTTTTACACCTATCAATAAATCTTAAAACCCATGCAGTTGATCTAATTAGACGTAAGCAGCAAGAAAATCTTTTTGAATGTGGTAAGATATTGAGTAAAGAAATTTCCAAGTCGGCAACATTCCCAACAACTACTTTTTTCATCTCACTAGTTTCTAACACGTCATGTATTTTTTTGCTAGCCACAAGGTAACCGGTTTAAACAAGAATTCTGGTCCCGCTAACCAAGATCAATTCTTGTAGCTTCATGTGCAGAATTAACCTTAGTAGATACCCAACGCCAGCTAGTTATATCAGTAAGTTCTAAATTTTTTTGAATTCTGTTAGCTACAAACTGCTTAAATTTGTTTTTGTCAGAATTGATCCAACCAAGAACAATTTGGGAGTCAGTCCAAAAAGCTGTGTCAGTAATTGATATTTCTAAAGCATTTTTTATTCGACTTACTAACCTACTACTCATAACAGCAGTATCTAACTCAAGTCGAGGTATAGTCATCCCTTTCAAAGGCGTTACTTTACTTCTTGCAGATAAAAATGCCACCTCTATGCCCTTACAACTTTATGAATGAATATGCTTTAAAACTAGCATCTGAAAAAGCATGCAACTGAATCAGATGAAATTTGTTCATCCCAGTCAATTTTTTGGCGCCAAATATCGTGTAGTAAGATTCGACCTTTAATTATAATATTGTCTAAGAACCCTAAAGGATCGAACATACTCATAACTATTCGGAGTATCTCACGATTCGTGGGAACAGAATGGTTACCAAAATTTTTTGCAGACCCTGTATTTAAATTTAATTTAAAGCTAAATTAATCGCTTTCGGTATTCCCAACACTCTTTCATTAGGCAATTTAGAATCTGAATTGAAATCTTTTAATTTGGCTTGTCTCATTTCAAGAGGTAAAGTTAAAAGTATCGTTTTAGAAGTTGACGCCCAGTTACAAATACTAAAACCGCCATGACTGTGAATATAATTACCCTCCTAAATTAATCTTAATGCTTCATCCTCTGAGTCACAACTATCTGAATAATCGTCAACGTAATGTTTGTTGACTATAGTATGCGAGGTTCCGAAACTCTTCTTTAAATTCTAAAGCATTGTTATTTTTAACATACTGTGCTAACGATGGGGAACAGGTTGGTCCGAACGTCATTACCTGCATTTGATATACAGAAAGTGTCTTTGTTCTGTCGAGCCCACGCCACAAAATACATTGTGCCCTTTGATCTTCGTTTATAACTTTCACCTGTTGAAAACTGCAAAATATGGAAGATACCAGGTTTTTCTTGATTCTTCATTACTTATTGCTCTAAGGTCTCCTTTTAATTGGTAATCTTGTATTTTTTGGAAATAAGCTTCGGCAAACTCTGAATCCCTATCCATTTCTCGCACTTGGCATTTTAAGCGATTGAAAGCGACAGTTTTGGTTTCAGGCATAGTTATATTATCGCTTTTCCATAATAACCCTGTCTCAAAACGATTTATCGTTTTGCTTGGTATCGGTTCATAACTTTATTTTAAGTAGATAAAGAAAACATGACATGACATACTGCAGATCAGTAAATAAAGATAAGTATGTTTCATTTAGGCATTTGTACCTTTGGAAACCGCAACTACTCTATAATATCGCTTTCTTAATTTATCTAAACAAATAATCAAAAATAAAGATTTCGGATAAAAATAGTATAAGTATCACGAATGTTGGTTTAACTGGTCTCTGTCAATATTGAAGAGTGGAGTCTCTAAACATTGTCTTGAATAAGTAAACAACCGTTACTGTTCTTAATACTTAATATACTATTAACTCACATTGATTGTGCTAATGTCGTAGCAACATTATATTGCTGTTTTGAAACAATACATATCATGGTCACAATTCTTTCCGTTGTTTTGCGTTACGGATTATGTACGTGGAGGTCTCTCACCTTAAGTAGTTTGACTCGGAGTAGTCGTTCCCTTGTCGTCTCCTGCATTGCACTATTTTGTTCTTTCTCCTTGGAAGTTTTACTTTTACCCTCGGGTCGTATACATGTTTGATAATGTTCATGTTTCCAAGCTTGCTACTTCTGGAAAAGATTTCTATACGTATCTACATTGCTGTGATATAAAGTTATCAGATGCTGCTCATGTATACTATACATTGTTCTTTATGATTGCCAGTTTTGGTTTGGAATTCGTACCACCACATTCACACAAGACGATAGTGTGTCCCCGGATGGACAGAACTATGTTTTTAATCTGTATTGCGCACTGACTCATTAATTGTTTTGTTGTTACCAGAAAGTCCTTTTTTATTGTCTAGGATGGTGACGTACAAGTGCCACGATATAAATTTATTACAGTAGCAATCAGATTCTGTATTTTAAAGTAAGCGACGTTGTTTTATAGTGCTTGGTATTTGGCTGATGATCTGTGTGAGTAGTCTTTTTAAGTCTTTTTTATATTAAGAAGTTCTTACAAAGGGACATACATCTAGGTCTTTGCCATGGTAAGCAATCGTTTGAGTGAATACTAAACAATTAGATAAGTAGTGATTTACTGTGTAGTGTAGTGTAGTTTCGAGAACGTTTTTGTTATTTTCTTAGCTATTATGTCATCACCATACAAAGTGTAATTTAATAGGCGTGGACCACGTGATCACACGTACACTCACGCACGCGCACGCTTACCTACGCAAGAAATCGTCTATCGTTTAACTGATAAAATCTTTTACAAAAGTCGGTATTATTTAAACTGTGTTCCAAATGCAGCATAAACAGCCAACGCCTAGCATGTAACTATACTCAGTCAACTAGTGAAAGATATTGGTCTCGTTGTGTCTATTGATATATCTCAAGTCTAGAGGAAAACCTATACTGCATGTACAACTATAAAATACGGGAAGAACAGACATTTAATACAACAAACTTCTTAGTGTTCACGTGCGCGCACAAAAGTATGCACGCACGTACACACACACTCATAATTACTAGCTTACACCCAACCACACACACGCAGACACGCACACACACACACACACACACACACACACACAATCACACATACACACATACACATACACACAACTACACATACACACATACACACATACACATACACACATACACACATACACACAACACACATACACACATACACACATACACAACATACACACATACACACTACACACATACACACATACACACATACACACATCACACATACACACATACACACATACACACATACACATACACATACACTACATACACACATACAACACATAACACATACACATACATACACACATACACACAACTACACATACACACATACACACATACACAATCACACACATACACACATACACACATACACACATACACATACACATACAATAACATACACACATACAC